>CALNHX010011475.1:0-31863 GCA_940337035.1 Agriotes lineatus
AGTACGCTGCAATTAGACCCAAACCTCAACATCCAAAGTAAAAGTTTCCCTCCAGCTCCAAATTGTTCTATACAGTCCACATATTGTTTGATAAAAAGTTACACCATTTTAAGCGTCGGGCTTGGAGGGGGGAGGGGGGAGAAGTTAGTAAATTAGTAGTTTTTATCAGTTTTTCTTAAATATTTCGAAAACTACGCGGTTTAACGCGAAAAGTGTTATATACAAAAATAATCTACATTAAATTGCAAACAAAAATGGTCCTGTGCATAATCTTGCTAAAGTGAACGGTTCCAGAGTTACGGAGGTAGTACGGTGTAATTAGTCCAAAAAACGGCCTAACCTCAACATACAAAGTAAAAGTTTCCCTCCAACTCCAAATTGTTCTATACATTCCACATATTGTTTGGTAAAAAGTTACACCATTTTAAGCGTCGGGTTTGGGGGGGGGGAGGGGGGAGAGGTTAGTAAATTAGTAGTTTTTATCAGTTTTCCTTAAATATTTCGAAAACTATGCGGTTTAGCGCGAAAAGTGTTATATACAAAAAATTCTACATTAAATTGCGAACGAAAATGGTCCTGCGCATAATCTTGCTAAAGTGAACGGTTCCAGAGTTACGGAGGGTGTAAATGTAGAAATTTTTTATATTTTTTGGAAAAAATATGACATCACTAAGGAAACTAATTGTTTTTTGTTCTGCTGTCATTTTTTATTGTTCGTCTTTAGAATACTGTGCGAACTATGTGATAATCACAGGATTGTGTTTTGTTAAAGCAAATTGCCGCCTTTCTAGTCAGAGTAATTAGTTCACCACCCTTGTCCTTACAAGGTTTCAACACACACTCCGCCATAATTCACACACTTTAGCAAGATTATGCACAGGACCATTTTTGTTCGCAATTTAATGTAGATTATTTTTGTATATAACACTTTTCGCGCTAAACCGCATAGTTTTCGAAATATTTAAGAAAAACTGATAAAAACTACTAATTTACTAACTTCTCCCCCCCCCCCCCCCCCCAAGCCCGACGCTTAAAATGATGTAACTTTTTACCAAACAATATGTGGAATGTATAGAACAATTTGGAGTTGGAGGGAAACTTTTACTTTGGATGTTGAGGTTAGGCCGTTTTTTGGACTAATTACACCGTACTACCTCCGTAACTCTGGAACCGTTCACTTTAGCAAGATTATGCACAGGACCATTTTTGTTCGCAATTTAATGTAGATTATTTTTGTATATAACACTTTTCGCGTTAAATCGCGTAGTTTTCGAAATATTTAAGAAAAACTGATAAAAACTACTAATTTACTAACTTCTCCCCCCTCCCCCCTCCAAGCCCGACGCTTAAAATGGTGTAACTTTTTATCAAACAATATGTGGACTGTATAGAACAATTTGGAGCTGGAGGGAAACTTTTACTTTGGATGTTGAGGTTAGGCCGTTTTTTGGACTAATTACACCGTACTATAAGTGGTTAAGCATTCTGACTACCGATTTAAGGTCGCGATCCCCCCATTCCGGTGGAGTTTTTAAAAATTAAAAATGCAGATCAAAGCATCTACATCTGCAGAATGCCATCATTCGGCAGTGATGTAAAGCCGTGGGTCCCATGTTACTACAATGTGTAACATGTAAAAGATACCTTGCTAGGGTTGTAACTCCTTAGTCTCGGCAAAATTCTAAGTAGGACTTTGTCCATATGACCAAAGCAGTCGGTGTCTAAGGTGCCTCGTACTCTGCATGCCTAGACCTTGTCTTTCTAAAGTCCACTACCTGTGATCTAAATCATCTTTTTGAATTTCACAGTAATATAAAACATACTTTTTAAATGCTATGTTTTGTTATTTCTGACGTCACAGAAAAAGGGTAATGTGTAGACTTTATATAGGTCTTTATATAGGTCTAAGGAAACTAAAATGTGATTTTTTGGTAAAGTAAATGTATCAATGACTTTTTTAAATGACCAACCATACCTAACTCCGTATTTCTTACTATTGTTTGTAATATTGGATAAAATTTTTTAAAGAAATTTAGATAATCTATACCTAGGGCTTATGTAAGAAGCAACTATTAGTCTTAAATGTGTATTTGGTTTATGTAATTTAGGAAGACCGTAAATTTAAATTTAAAAGTTGGCAATAAAATTTTAGGTTCGGGAACTAGTTAACTTTAATTAATATTATAATTGAACCGTATACTATATACAGAAACCAATTAAAGTTGTTAAAATGATGTACATGTTCCGAAATTGCTGTAAATTTTCAACTAGAAATTACAAAATAACCCATACCACATCTTCGTTTAAATCTTCATACATTCATTACTAACAATAAAATTTGAGTTTTTATTTAAACCTTCATTGGTAGTTTTAGCTTTTATTTTTAAAACTGGGAAAAACATTCGTGCACAATACCATGAATATAATTTACTTTTTATTTCTGAAATTTTATCAGATTTTAAGGTTTTTCTTTTATTTATATCACAGCGCTTGGATGCTGCTTCTAAAATGTACCTACTTTATTTTTAAGTACACATATGGTAGACCTGACAATCTCGTATTTTTTAGAGAAAAATGTGGCACTGCCTTTACTGTCCATAATTTTTAAAATTTTATAATTTTTGGACAACTGTAAAAAGCCTGCATTCTGTTAATTTACGCTATTCGCAGAATCGAACACATTATTGTTTATATGAACAAATTGTTCATTTTGTATATTCATTCCACTGAGAGACTATTGTATTAACATTTTCATATGCTCATTTTGATTTTTTATCATGTAAGTATAACAGATCAGACTTGTTTAAATAGCTATAACTATGTTTTGATTTAAAAAACATTTGATATACTAATTTCAAGTAAAACACTTATAGTAAATTTTTGCCTTGGCAAATAGGAAAAAAGCCCGGTGTAATTAATATTTGTGTCTGGCTGCGGCACTGGTGGAAATAAGTATGCGAGAAACGCCGAACTGTATAATATAAAATTACAATAGGAAGTGCAATTCGTACATCTTCTAAATGTAAAATAAAGCAAACTTTATTGAACTTAAAGCCGTAGTATTTACTAAAAAGATCAGGTATTTATTTCTAATTAGAGTTCTGATTGCCCCTATAGTTAGATATATTTGGACTTGCTGGCTGTTAATTTTCCGGCCGAAATGTTGCTTAGCAACCGCTTTCATATCCTAAACCATGGAGCTGCATTCAGTTTGTTGTTTAAGGCACAAAAGCAATCGAAACAGAAAACAATCCACATATAAAAACAGCAAAACGCCTGACTCGATGGTCTTATTGCTCCAATGCAGAACGCAACAACTCCCTAATTAATAATTTTTTGTTCATTTCGTATTCATTGCATAACTTTGTGTGAAACCTGCACGTATTCGACAGCACTAATTCCAGAGCTCGAAAACCAGCCGGGGAGGTTTATTTAGAATAACAAGGATACTAAATATGAAGTGCCTCCGTTTGAATAATCTACCTTTTTGTTGGTAGATATTGAAATTAACGTCGTATAAAGGTTGCCCTTTGCATTTATAATACTTCAACAGCGTTTCCACGTCAGAACGTTGTCTTGAATAGCTATAGAAATATACGGCGCAGTAACTTGTAAGGACGTACTAATGACCAGATTTAGTTTCATAAACTTTACTGAATGAATTTTATTTTTATGAAAGTATTTATTGCCATAAAAGGAAATTTATAAATTACATATTTTATTTCACAGATTTCAGCTTTACTTCGTCATACTGCAAGATTTGAATTTAGCTTTAAATTTAAAATCTGACGAACTGTTAATGAAATAATTAGTTTTAACTTTTTCAAAAATTTGTAGTATCGATTCATCGGCTAATTCTCTAAAAACAAAACACATTTTATGACTACTTGGAATCAGTTGCCGGCCGTCTAGTCAGGAAGACGGCGTGCAGCTCTTTAAGTATTACCACATATTATTAAAACCCAAAATGGTGCCAACGAATCTTTACCAATTAACGACGAGTGTATCAAACCATTCAACTGAGAATTAGTAAACTCAAGTAGCACATAATTTCCTGAAAGAAAATCTCAAATCACGCACAAGTAGCAGTAACAAACTACAATGCCAGTATCACAGTTTAATTGTTCCTAATTCGGTAGAATTCAGTACAAATATCAGATAATCAATAGTACAAATTGCGAGTAATCATTAGTACGCATTTCAAATAATTATAGGCCAATTTAAGATTAATTAGTTGTACAAATTTCAAATAATTATTGGCCAATTTAAAGTTCACCTCAATAGCATTCATCATGTAAGGACAAATGCTTACACAACAGCCCTAACAAAGGTACTAACATGTTCCACAACAGTCTAAAATTAAATACGGTCGCAATTAACCTAGACGCCCTGGTTGGCAAATTAATCGGGTACGCAGTTCGTGAAGCGAACTCTACAATAGCAGTTGACGTCCGAATTGATAGCAGTCGGTTGAGGCTTTAACACTATTGCACTGATCGCAGTTTGTATAATTTCACTTAAAAGAAAGGAAGCCAAACCTGATCTTAGTCTCCTTTGAGCCCCTTCTGTACGCTATGTGAAGATCCAGATAAGCGGAGGTCCACACCTCCGATGGTTGGAATGCAGGTAATAACAGCTCGAACCAGGCAAATGGCGACGGTTCGGTCACAGGGATGGCGTTTCACGGCCAATGCTAAACATATGAGTTTTAGGAGCCCCGGACTGGTTGCCCAGATGAACTTGGGCGAACGTGCCGCTGAATGTCAGTTGCAGCGCATATAAAATCAGCCAACTAGGTGCAAGAAGCAAATCCACCACAGAACTGCCCGGGCTACAACAATCAGCAACTTCTACGGGGGCCATGAATCAAAACAACCATATTCTGTAAGCCCGTAAAGCCGCAAGGTAATTTCAAAGACGCTACAACCAAATCACCATCACGGCATTTCAGGAAAAAGAGAGATGCGTTTAAACAAAAGTCAGCATTCGAGTAGCTTGGCCACGCATATAAGAGTCACGGAAGGCCGTAAGTGCGCGAACATTAGAAAACTTGCACCACGTACATTGAAAATATAGACGGCCCACATACCGAGCTGTGAAGATAGTGAAAGAGTCGTCTAAATGTAGTAGAGGGACTGCATTATTAGCATATTAGTTAAAGAAGTTAAGGTGCACTATGCTGAATTGTATGATGTAACAGTGAAGCCCAAATATTAGAAAACATAGAATAGAGAAGAAAACAGAATGCAGAATATAAATATATACCGGAGATAACTAACTATGAAATTGGCAACATCCTAAAAGTAATGAAGAGAAGCAAAGTACTCGGCCCAAACTGAGGGGCATCTATAACAGATGCCTAGACGTAATCGTATAGCAAAAAATTGGAATGAAGCAAAACTTATCCTTAATCACAAAAAAGGAGACATCTCAAAGATTTACAGCTACAGGCCTATTAGCCTACTATCACACGCAAATTTTATTTAGACGTATGGTGTAAGAACTAATCGACTAAAATTGACTTTCGACAACTACACGAGCAAGCCGGGTTTAGAAAATGTATTAAAAAAAATGGATTGCTACACCAAATGTATAAATATAGATGACGAAATGTTGAACCGCCGAGGACATTGTACTGACTATTGCATACATCTATCAAATGACGTCATTGCACCAACGCAGAGTATGCAATTATCATTATGCATTTACAAGTTTTTAATTGAACTAGCCTTTTTACTTTCCTCGTCTAAAAGAAAAAGGAAATATTGTAATCGCGAAAAAAATAGCTTCGGAGATTTCTTCAGATCTTCACGTTTCAGGGTCCCTGGATGATGAAAACAGGTTTTCTCAATTCAGTCTATCTGTTGGCAGTATAGGTCAAAAATGTATGTTGGAGGAAGACGATATTTTGCACGTAGATTATATGTCTACCTGGCATAAAACCGAGAAAATGTCGGTCCAATATATATAGGATGAACACCTTTAAAAAATAAAACTTGGTCTATTTTTGGTTTAACTGAGGAATAGATAAGAGTATTAATTTTTACATAGCTAGCTTAGGCTTTACACTTGACAAAAAGTGGGACCCAACAGCAGCAGGGTAATTGCTGTAAAAAAAGATGGGCGCCTTTATTGGACACAGTTGCGTGTCAGAGAGGGATCGACGAGTGCAATAAACGTGGCATGCCCATTTACCTTTGAAAAACCTTCTGTAGGCGCTGAAATCGAGTCCAGTCTAAATAGTTTTTTATTTACAAATTGATTTAATTTGAATTACCAAGTGTTTCTTTTTATTGTTTCAGTACTATTAGCAATGTAAAGATATTTCTCAGAATATTTAGTATCACAACTGTCACTTGTTTTATTTACAAAAGATAAAAGTAATAATTTGCACATAGCTGAGGCTTTGTCATTGACGAAAATGAGACCTAACAGATACAGGGTAAACATCATAAATGGAACAGAAAAATATGGTATCTCTATAACGCCGCAGAAACTCGTCCAATTCGAGCAAGCCCCTCAGTTATTCTAGCGGCGAATTAGAAACTCGCCTCGAAATATTGATCTAGGAGCGAGGAGTTCGAATCCCAGCGGACTAATTTTTTTTTATTTGGAAATTGATCTAATTCACGCGAGGAAAGTTCCGTGTAAACCCCTTTACATATTGTTTCATGTTGCAAATAATTATTTATTAAACTTATGAACACAATTATGATAATTTTATCGTATCCAACTACTCGACTAACTATATTAAAACCCTTTTTTAATAGGCAATGCATTCAATTGATGCAATAGTCACGCAAAATATATTTCGTACATAGTTTATTTTCATCACAACGAGCAGTCGTGCATTCCCTGATCAGTATTATCGGCAAGTTACTATGCAGTTAATATATTACTGTTGACAAGCAGAAACGTCCAGGAATTACAAGGTATGTGATAACTGACCTCAACATCCAGTCGCAGGCGGTTGGACTGACATTGAACATCAGTAAAACTAAAGTAATGACAAATGTCACACATTTCGTTTAGTATTAAATTCCGGTTTTGATTACATTTGTGGCACGTTATATACTTATAGACTTATTCGTTCCATGTTTTCCTTGGTCTGCATTTAAGTTTCGAACCTAACGTAACCTAATTGAACCTAACCTAGTCTTACATAGCCAGTTTTTGCCTTCCATATTTCTTGTTTCTTTTCCAGTTAAGGTCCATATTCGCTGCTGTACAACAGTGTTGGGATAAATATAAAGTTTTATAGTTTTGTTTTTGTAGTACGGGCTATTCCCCGTTGTATGTATGTATGTATAATCGATAACGTCGTTTTACCTTTCGGTGTAGAGGCTGGTGATTTATGTGCTTGCATCTGGCGGTACAGTGCTCAACTTGCCCCGGATTCGGGATACAAAGTTGAAGCGCGTCTTTTGTGCTGGCACAGCAACCATTGTGTGAGGTGTGTGTTTGTGTTGTGTTGACCTTGTTACTTTATCTGTTAGGTCTGTAGTTTTGAGTAGAGCACAGTTAATTTGCTGCCCAACTGTGAATGGTCTCACCGAGCCCGGTTCAAATCGCAAGGCTGCGGAAAATTCCGCCCCTCGAGGAATTCGAACCCAGGACTTGCTTAATGCAAGGTAAGCGCTTATCCATCTACGCTACTCGGCTTCTCCTATTCCCCGTTGTTTACTTATAAAGTTAGTGTTTGAACTACATCAATCTGCTCGCATTTTCCAATTTGGTATTGAGTTCTTCCTGTATCTTGCCACCCTCTGATATGGATAATTAAATATTTTGACCTGCTCAATTTTTAGTATTCTTAATTTTAATTTGTGTGCTGTGTGATTTCTGGCCATTACCTTCGTTTTCTGTATGTTCATTTCTTCTTAACGCAGCTTATCAAATATTTACGTTCTTCTATAGATCCTCGTCATCCTTAACGCTCCCCTTTGTCTGACAACTGCAATAGTGATAAATTCTTCTATTATTCATTGTGCATTTTTTATGCTGTGAATGAAGTTTATGTCTAGCTTTTTTTAAAGGGTTTTCAACGTTAGTTCTCTCTTGACGTTGTCGAATGTTTAGATGTCGATTAAACAAGAGTAGATTACATAGGCGTATTATATTGTCTTTTCTGATAACAAATAATGGGTATTGTGTACTACGTGTTAGTCTAAAACCATATCGATATTCTTCGAGCTTTCTCTTTTAGTTTCGTTCTAAATCTTATCTCCAGTAGTGATTTAAAAATATTTGTTAGCACGTTTATCAACGAAAGTCCTCTATAACTTTAACATTTTGTGAGGACTTATTTTGTATGTATTGGAAGGAGCTATTACTGCTACTTTCCAGTCCGTCGGTATTGCTGTTAGTGATAGTCATCTTTCACCCATAAATTTCACATACTCGAGAGATATTTGTCTTGTCCCGAAGCTTTTCTTACTTTGATCTTTTAATTAGTTTTATCTATATTTCCTCTGATATTAAATCTTCGTCTTGATTACTATTGTGATTTGCATGTTCTTGGTAATTTTCCTCTATATGTTGCAGTTCTTCCTCATTGTCTAGTAGCAATTCACTAAAGTGTCGATCTTTGCATTATATCTTCTTCTTGTGTAATTATGTTTCATTTTCTTTGTATTTTATTTTTTGTAATGGACATTTATTTTCTTGTTTCAGATTTTAAGAACCCTGTAAAAGAGCTTTTGTTTATAATGGTAATTTTCTTGAATTTCATAAATCACATCATATATAACAATAACCATTATATACTCATTTTATAATTAATTACTGAAATATCAGATAATTACAGTAGATAGCAGGAATAGGCACTTTAAAATACTGTCTGAAGAAAATTATGTGTTAAAATAATTACCATAACATTTTCCCTTGTCTGAAACAAATTAATATTAAATTAGTCCGGAATTACGACGTCAGAAATTTGTAGAAACGCCCTGTCTAATTAAAACTTTGCTTAAAAACAAAGTTGCCTCCCTGGCTTGAAAAGTTACATAAAAAGAGGTCTACAAATTATTTTAAACAAAAAAGACACTTTGGCCTCTGAACGAATTAAAAGTTTCATTAAAATGTCGATTTTTTGCCGCTGGCTGTTGCATCAATTATTATTATTTCAATTACTAATTTATCTCATTACTAAATAGCAATTACACTCGGTCCTCCCATGTTCTAATTCCAGTCGTCGGAAGAGCGTCAGAAAAGTACCATTAATATTTCATAAAGCTCGTTTCAGGCGCTACTTAAGAGAAGCGCGTTTTTCCGTTCGACCCTTTCGTTCCATATTGAAAGAAAACAGAGCCCTAAGACCGAAGTAATTACTGAACGGGGTTCTTCAAATAAATCTTAGTGGCTCAGTTGAATGGGATCATTAATAACTGTTCGAAAGCTAGAACAGAACTTGAAAATACATTTCGGAGTGGAGGTGTAACTGTAACAAAATATTTAACCGAAGCTCTCTCGGTTTCCTTTGAATGGGTTTTATGCAATTTTTCACCACGCCTGACTTGTTTACGTTGATGTAAAAGTTTGTAATTTAACGTTGCATTTTCGCAATCAATTTTGCCAGAAACATAAAATTACTAACGAATTGAAAGTTGTAAAATTAAACCGATAGTGGAATTATTCGATTCGAACAATAAACGAGTAGTTTTTAGTCGTTTGTTTTCAGTCAATTTTTCTCCAATACGAGCTTCTGCCCTGAAAATTTCCACGACCGTAATAAAAATCAGTTTCTAGGTTAAAAGAATGTGACAGAATAGCTATTTATGCATTAAGGGAGATATGAATATATTTGCCCTGACGTTCACATGGTTACAGACGGAGGGCAGTTGGTCGAGGTCCTTAAGTGAACCGAAGGTAAAAAAACATGAATATCTCCAGTGTTGCTAGCAGTATTTTATTTACTAGCATATTAGTACACTAGTATGACATTTCAAAATGGCATAAGTTCCTTTAAAATAAGAACATGTAAGTAACATCAAGGATTGCCTGAATGTTTAATTGCTCAGACGTTGTTTGTAGTTGCATGGTTACCATGAGATTGGGGAAGAAATAATTTGAAAAATCTTTTGGGAATTATGAGTAGCTTTTCATATTTTGTATCAATAACGAAAATGAACAATATCATGTTGCTAGTATGCTAAATAAATAAAGCATTTTCTCCTTGTACTCCGTAACGAGTTTTCATTATACACCTAACAATATACGAAATTTCCGTTGTCATGGTATTCGTAACATAAACACAATTTAAAAGCTGTTAAATATTGTGGTATAAATTCGATTTACTATACTGCTTTATTTACCAAAATAGTTGTTTCTTACCTTTACTATTGAGGTTGGGGGAAAAATATTATATATACGACAGAAGAGAACGCCATTTTTCCTTCGACGCTTTTGCAGTCGATGGGCTTTTCCTCGAGCTTCAAACCAGGGCTGGCGGTTGACGTGGGTAGTATGGATAGTACTACCCACTCGAAAATATCCGTGTGGGTAATTACCCACTCCAAACTTTCGAACAAAACCTAAAATTTGAAATTGGGGGTTGGTCCTTTCTCAGGAAAAATGAACATTATATGAAAATCGTTCCCGAATTCATGTGTTTTCTGAGATTAATAACAGTACCAAGATCTTCTTGTTCTAGTGAAAGAAGTTTTTCAGTTTTGCGTCTAATAAACCATTATTTAAGATCGGCTATGGCACAGAAACGGCTAAACCACGTTGCAATTTTGCATTCGTACCCGGATTCAGTTGATGTGCTCGATTTAGAAACTTTAATGGATGCATTTATTGTTCATAATAGAAAACGAACGTCTTGTATCGCCCTACGAAAATGATTTATTTGTATCTTTAAACGAAAGCAAATAAATTGAACTTTGTGACATCTCAAAGTATATTTTTATCAATTTTTGATAATAACCCTGTATCCCTCATCCCTTCAGATGAGTGTATTCTGAAAAATCACATGGAACTCCCCCCCCCCCCCGCCCCCCTTACCTTACTACCCACTCGGGCTAAAAGTGTGACGCCGGCCCTGCTTCAAACTTACTATTTGAGAAAAAATCAAGATTTTCTCTTGCTTGGTCTATAATGTACTATTATTATTTATACCTTTACACTATACTAGTAACTTTCAACCTTCCTAAACAACTTAAGAATGACAAGACAAAAGTTTCAGTAGTGTACAACGAACATGGTAGCAGTGAAAAGTAAATTATTTGAAAGATTCAATGCCAGATCGTTGAAAATCGTTTAAAAGAATTTAAGTAACGACCTGTAGTTACATGGTTATCCTTAAATGTATTATTCAATACATTCCACCAATAAATCGGCTACTACAGTCATTTTTAATATGTAAGACAAATATGCTCATTTTGATGTTTAAAAATGCAGGTCATCCTTGGTATATGTATTTATAACTTCATACATGCTTTCAGTATTGAAATTAATGTCCATTAATGTTATTCAACAGCAATTTACAAAAGCATTATAGCGCCTATAATAAAAAAACCTTGTTGATGATTCTGGAGTGTTGAGACGTCGAAGTAACTTTGAGTTTTAAAATTAAGACAAATAAGTTGTATAACTCCATACTTCATATATACCATTCCAGATGTTTTTGCATCAGGGTCGACTAGGATATTTTGTTTTTAGGTTGCATAGAATGATAAAATTTGTGAAATGTCAGGTTAAAATTTTTTCATAACACTTACTTGTTATTTGTCAATAACAGAGCTGTCAACCTGATTGAAAAGTTGCCCATAACAGGCATGGATGTTATACACTTAACAGCCTAGGTCGTTGAGAAATAACAGAACAGTAACATTTTAACATTGGCAATACTGAAATGTATAGTTGGTGACACTGTAAGTCTGTGTCAAATTCGAGGTTAGTAGGTTAGGTTTTGCGTCAGTCTGTGTCAAAACTGACACAAAACCTAACCTACATACATCGAATTTGACATAGACTTACAGTTTCACCGACAATACATTTCAGTATTGCCAAACGTAATTTTTTTCCATAGGTGGCTCTGATAAAACGATTTCTAACACCCGTTACTAATGCTATTTAACTTTTCATTTAAATAGCGCTAAAATGTCAATTTTTGTAGGTGTTATGAGAAGTATTCAACGACATACGGCCGTTATCGCATCTAACTAACTCGGACATATTCATTAGCCTCGGCCTGACGGCCTCGGCTACAAATTATTCTCGTTTGTTAGATCCTTACTAACGGCCTTATGTCGTTAGTAACTATAACATATCCTGAGTAAGCAATTATTGACACTGAGTCATTCCAAAAAAATTCAAAACTTCCATAGTCGACCCTGGTGCAAAAACATTTGGAATGGTATACCGCTTGACAATGAGAATAAGGCCATGCCTATTTGAATTTATTTGCTAATCTATTTGGATACATTTTGACAAAGGGATACTAGACATAATTTCTGATTGACGGATAGATATAGTTAAAATGGTCGACTTCCAGTTTCACCGGAATTGCCATTAACTTTAAATTTTTAAATAAATCGCTCTATATAGTTTATGTTTCTCTGAATGTACGGTTCAAATGCCATACGATAGTCTTGCCAATTTTTCACTTTTCAGAAGAAATTTTTTTTTTCAAATTTTATTTTTTGTCATAGAAAGGCGTGTTCTAATTGACTGTAGTAACTCATAATAATAGCTATTTTTTCAATTTAATCAATAACAAATGAACGAATAAAATTGGCTAAACTGGTTTTTTAAATGCCACCTACCAAGGGTCATGATGCGATTAGATTGAAAATTGAATTACCAGTCTATCGATATGTATCAAACACTACTTCACAAAAACCAAAATTCTTGAAAGTTGCCTTAAGTATTTGAAAATTCCCAAAGGTTACTTTTGAAAACCATACTTGAAACATAAAAATTCTAATACACATGTAACGGGCATGTAATTCGAATTTTGTTTTAAGATTATTCCGAACATAACTAAGCCAGGTTAGTACAGTGCCTTCAGAAGTGACCAAACGCTGATTAAGGACGTATGTAGGCAATCCATTTAACAGGAGTTGGTAAACATTTTAGTTTTCGTAGCAGTGGCGTCCGAGTGGGTACTGGGTTTTTTATTTTCATTCAGTGAAAATAAATAACACTCAAATCAACCTAGCTCTTATGAAAACAGTCTTAATTATACAAAATCATAAAATTTTACCTCGCAAGGAATAAACTAAAGTAAATCGGAATAACCTTATGCAATACATTTTTGATTATAAACATTGTATTGATACAAAATTTATTCAAGACTATTCATGTAAAGTGGAAACTCCAATGTCAATCACATCAATTCAATTTTCAGTTAGCTTTAGGACAAAATAGTACATTTCACTTAAGATAACTAATTAGCCTATTCTACCCTAAATGTTATATAAGGGACTACCCTGCTCACGTCATCAACAAATAATGATAACAACTTAAAAAATTTACTGAAAACAGGAAACACTTATCTTATTGTACTGAAGTTATAATGAATTGATCACTACGGCCAACTGAACGCCAACTTAAAACGCACCACAATAAAGATATAGATTGTCTATAAAAATTGTTGGAAATGCTGACCATTATTTTGTAGACACAAATTAATCCGTCGTTTCATATTATCAAATACTCTCCGAAAGTCCTCCTCACTTATATTTTGTATTTCCTATTGAATAGCTTGCTGTAATTCTTCTAGTGTATGTAAATGGTTTCTATATATTTTAGTTATTAAACGTACAAAAATAAATAAAAATCTAGTGGTGTCAAATCTTGTGAACACGCAGGCCACTTTCCACGACTAATAACCTTGCACAACTAACGAACGCCAATGAAATATTACAACGGCAAAATATAACATTGCACGTGTAGCCAACATCAAATAGTTAAAATAAATGACGCCAAAATAATGACCATTAAAAAACGTTCGAATATTAAACTAAATTTCAAGTAATATTTGACAGAAAGTGAAGTACTACATAAGCTAATGCCGTTTTTGGGTTAAAATTATCAACATTAATTAATCTTTTTTATTCAAGAAAGTGAAAATTGAGTAGATATAAATAGAAGTATGTCACTTGATCCATATTGGTTGCAAAAAGTACTAGAATATCGATTCAGTCTAGTTTATAAGACACTAAGAGACTCAAAAAGGTTGAGGTTACCGACAACTATAAGAAAATAGCGCCATATTTAAGTTATTTTAAAAGATTTAATTCAAGGATTTAAAAAATATATTTTAATGATATGAATACAGGGGTATAAAAATCAATTTTAAAATAGGATTAAGGGATTACAGTAGTCGAATATTATAGGGATCAATTTGAATATGAATTGGGTATTTGAATAATTGGTACGTACGTATGTACTCGTAATTAGAAAAGAAAATAGAATTTATAATTGAATATTATGAGACTAATTGAGAAACAGAAGGATTGGAATTTAATGTGATATCTAAATATGAAATTGGAAAATAATGACAAATACTTAATCGAGATAGATTATTGCACATAGTGGGTAGAAATCAAAATAAAGCTTATATAGTGTGTTGGAAGGAGAAAATATAATATCGTTAAGGACGTTTTGATTAAGATAACAAATTTGAAAATGAGAAGCTTTAATTAATGTGTGTAACTTGAAATTATGAAATAAACCCTGTTTTAAAAAGTAAAATGTTTGGAAAATAAAAAGGGTTACAATTAAGTCAAAATTTGAGTGGTTGAATAAAAATGAAATTTTAAAATAAGATGATTATACCAAAATGAAGGAAGATAAAGAATATGGCGAAAAGATTTAATTAAAGCACTGCTAATCTACAGAAGAAATGAAATAGAAAGAAATATTGAATTAACATTATTGAGGAATTACATTCGACATTGCACATCGATTGAGTTGGATTGCAGCGAGCTCTTGGCACGGAAGGAGAGTTCCGAGAAGATAGTTGGCAGAGGAAACATGCTTGAAGGATTTGGTAATTGAGGTCTGGTGTCTTATCCTTTGCGGGGTCTTTGTTGCTGGTCGGTGGAATAGTTTGGGAGAGTGGTTTTGTATACGTGTTGGAGATAAGTGATAACGACTGGGGTCTGTTTGGATCCGTGGTGTGAGGAAGCTTCTGTTCCTGATTCTGGGCAGTTTTAACATTTTGGTTGTCAGTGGAGACCTTCACCGTGATTATTGGGTGTAGCAGTTGTGATCGGTAGCAGCGTGGGACGAGTTGGTTACTGCCGAGGACATTGATAAGTTTAAATAAAAGATAAATGAGTTTAGGTATTTAAAATAAGCATTGAAAGAATATAAAGATTAAAAGTGTATTAATTATTAAGGAATTACTTACTGTTTGATATTGTTATATAACAAATGTAACGATCAGGTATTTTTCATTGAATTTTCAAAGTTGTTTGACGTACCATTTGACAGAAGTTATTTTGAGTTGTCAAAATTAAAATCGGAACATCAAATTTCAGAAAAAACAATCTAGATAAAAATGAATCCACACCTGATTTTCAAGAGCTAGCCAAAAGAATAATTTTTCATATTCAAATAAAATAAACAGGGCACTTTAAATTGATTAAAAGATAATTATAAACATATACGCATAAGTAATCAAAGAAAGAGCCTGAACAATTTCAATATATTGTTAAATGATATCGGAAATGAACCCTACTTGGGCGCTATGAATAAGATTAGTTTTCATAGTAGCGGGTGCACTGAAAAATGCAATGTTATCAATAACGTGAACAAGTATGTCGATAGCATTTAATTGTACATCGAATGGTTCGTTTATAAACAATGGAAAAAGCTGTAATGCAAATATTACAATTTGCCTGCTAATTTAGCTAGTTATCACGATCGTTTGAAGCCAATATGAAACATAATCAGTATGTGTAATATGCAATATCCTGATTTGCTTTTGAATTCTAAAATTAAATTGGAATTTATGAATTTCAGCTACTTCGTAACCAAAAACAGCGAGTAGTAAAAAAATTTGTGTTATTTTTATTATTAGAGATTGTTTAAACACACTGATTTTAATTTCGTATATATAATGGAATGTAGGATTATTATTATTAACAGCATAGGCAGAGATCACCTCTTTGAAAATCTCCCCTAAAACATTTGAAAAGGTTATGTTGTGTTGTATCTGATCCTGTTAGTGATATTATAGCAGGTGTTTGTATAGTTATTAAGAAAATGTACTTTTTATACTTGCCTTTAAAAGACAGTAACTGTAAACGCTTTGGAGCAGTAACATAGGAGGCGTCTACAAAAATCTTAGAAGTTACATGCTCTACAAATGGTTGTTAATTTGCAATTTCCTTTTCATCTACATTCCGGATTAGAGAACACTAATGGGTTAAAGTTCTGCATAGATAAAGAACGAACCTCCCCTTGTTGATTGTGTTGTACTAAGTTTCATATTCTATTTCGTCGAATCTTAGGAGAACGAAATGCATTTTTCTCCTAATATTAATAAGAAATACACATAGCCTTAAGAATTCACCGAAAAAGTATTACTCTAACTCCAACCACAAAGTCGTTTCTTTCAGTAAACATACTTTCTTACATAAGGTTTTTATGACTCTCACAATAACGAAGATTTTCCCAAATATCGTGTTAATATCATGCACCCTGCATAGATGTCAGCAGCGAACTCATAAAAAAATTGATAGACGAGAGCTTAACGGTTCCAATAAAGCCAGGAGAAAAACAAGAGAAAGGAAAGCGCGGCGCACATACACCCTTCCTGTACAAAGCAGATAATCCTGCGTGCCCCATTACGGAATGCTCTGAGAAATATGTTTGCTTATGTCTCGCTTTATTGTCCTTAATTGTTGGCAATTTTCGCTCCGTTACGTCAAGCACACCTCTAACTAAAACGCAAAGGGAACTTTAAATATTTGAGCTACCATGCCTTATGCGAGTGCTTTTCGCTCGTTCTTGACACAGCCAGTCATAAATTAACTGATTACATAACTTTCAAAGATTGTTTGTAAGTACGTAGCAAGTTTACGTATCCTCGCGTATGTTCGAAAAGTAAGTAAAAATGCAAAGAGCTAAAATACGGAGGTATAAAACTCTGACGATTTATGATTACTTGAAGTTTAGATGCTGCGTTATCCCAAGTTTGTTTTTACCAAGTAAGATTTATAGCTGAACAAAAATAGATAACTTCGGATGAGCGCGAATTCAGTCACTATATGCAGTGTGCGACTTTGTTTTTGTTCAATAAATTGTAGTCATACCCTGTAAGAAGTCATTTATACGATAACCTCTTTAAAAAAAGACGTTTAAATGATGTTTTTTCAAAATGCTTTCATGTTTGTTTTTATATGCATATCACAATTTATACTTTTTTTATACTTACAGTTTAATGTAGGCACTTTTTTTTAAATTCCTTGACAGTTGGAATTTTATAAAATAATTTTTAAGAATACATAGTAAGCCGCACCAATAGAGCATTGACACCCAACTTTGAAGTTAAACTCGCCGTTTAATACCATACTCTCTATATATTTATTAATTCCTAGAAATCGTGTGATTTTTTGGAATTCTCAACCTGACAAAAAAAATATTCACTTATAATACCATGAGTAGTCAAAGTTATGTCGACTATTTTTGCGGTGGTGTCACGAATGTCCATTGCGCTTTGGTACGATTAGGACGAGTGCGCTAGCACGAGTCCTAATCCCAAGCGCAATGGACATGAGTAGTGATACCACCGCAAAAATAATCTACTTAACTTTGACTAAGAATGGTATTCGAGGGACTATTTAATGAACCAAACTACTTTTTTAAATTAGTGTTCAGTAAATCTAGCAACAAACTACGCAATTTCTATAGTAACGGAACACTAATATTGACTTTTTCTAATAAAAATCACATTTGTTTAAAATAGTCACTTGAATACCTTCTAGGAAGATATATCCACTGATATTTTTTTGATTGGTCAAGAAACGTCAGAATTCTGGATTTTCATTGGTCACTTTTTGACAGATGACAGATGAATTGAATAGTCAAAATTATATTTCTGTAATTTCGACGTAATATAAAGACATCTTGTTGTCGATTTTAATTAAAATAATGCATATATTCGCACTAGTTGCAATATGAGATTTCACTCAGTGTAATATGAAAATTTAGAACAACTTCGTAGATTTAACTAAACTTATTTACTATAGAAATTAATATGACTCAAAATTACAGAAAATCGTGTATGCAACACTTTGCAAAATTAGTGTTGCACACACAACTGCATAGTTAGTATGAAAAACACTTTCATTTTGCAACTTGATACATAGATAGCTACTTCGACCTACCTACTTGTCAAATTTTGTAGTAGAATTTGAAACTGATTTTTCAGCAAAACAGTTGAGATTATTGCTTCATGAACAAAATTCGATGCGTAGCTGGATATTAAGAATTCTTTAAAACTTTTGTCAGATCTAGCTGTTTTCTTAGTCAGTTTGCATAATTTTTGATAAACTCTTCAAAACTAGTCAAGCGAGCTTAATGATAAGTTGAAATGTTTTGTGGAATGAATAAATATGTTTTGTTTTGCATAATACGTCTAAAGAGGGTCAACTGTTCCTGATTCAAGAAAAAATGTGATTTAATTAATTTGGTTCCTCTTTAATAGGTTATTGAAAAATTTTGCTGATGTGTTAATTGTTAAATTAAATCAATTTTGTATAAAGAAAACAATCAGCTCAGAGAATTTCAAGAAATGATTTTTTAATGACTTTTCCGAGTCAAAATATTATATTGCAACAAAATGCGGCAAGTATATCTAAATCTTTGATCAAATTTTTGTAGTACTGGTTTTGAAAATTCTTATAAATAACACTGTTCTTCAGTAAATGAAAAATTTGACAGTTAACGGAAGTCAACGTGACTATATGCAATTATCATTACTTTGGTCTTACCGTCTACCGGCCAATGACTTGGTAAGTTTTTCTCTTTACCAAATTACAAAAAACCTTCTGATATCATGTGTACTTTTTAGTACATGCTTTATATTATCCCGTTATTTAATGTTATAACTGTAGAATTATCATTCAATTTTCGTTTATAAGTTCTAATAGCATTTGACATTCTAGGAATTCATTGTTATGTAATAATAACTAATTGATAAATTCGCCCTCCATAACATGTTGAATATTATGTTAATTCAACAACGTAAGGAAAGAAGTATAGATACCTTGTACACAAATACTACTGTATTCAAATACGTTATTTATTTTAAATTCCATTATTTACTGCCCTAGAAGGAATTGAAAACTCTAACTTGTCGATCTTCTTATAGTATTTCAAGTTTTACTTTAAAGTTTAAACTATAGCGGTTTAACAAACGGGGGACTATTGTGAAAAATTATATTTCCATCTGAATTAACACTTATCTCTTCTGAGAAATAACACAAATACTACTGTATTCAAATACGTCAAATAAGCCATATCGAAGATTTGGTAGTGAGAGTCCTTCAACGGGAAGTCCTTCTATCATAAAAAAAATACAGAAGTTGCAATTTACCAACCTTCGTTAATGCATTGAAAATGAACTTGGCTAATTTTCAAGTCTGGCGTAAAATTTGCAAAATCTGAAACACATAAATGAGCGACGTCCGCACAGTACAACAACCAAAAGTAGAATAGCATAGGGATGAGGGATGTGTTATGTGTACGATACATCGATGTTTAAGAAATACGTAGGATGCCAGTAATTCCCCGAACATATGGCATGACGCATCCCGAGGCTATAAGTTCGCCTGTTTGTTATACTTACAAATGCGTATAAACGTCGGTTCTCGAAATACAATACCTAGCTGCAATAAATACATGCAAACTAGATTAGTAGCTTCCAATGTTACTGTTTCTCAAATCTGCCACTACTGTATTTAAGATAGGTATTTAAGATAAGGGAACATTGTGCTGCTTGTAGACATAACAGCAATGAAAAGTAACACCGGTAATTCCCCGAGTAGTTATAAAACTGACAATTTCTTTAACGTATTAAGAAAAAACATTTAATAAAGGCATAATGGCAAATATACTTGTAAACTTATACTGCATAGCAGATCATTACGTACTACAAGTTGCCACCTTCTCAACATCTTGTGCAAGTTGTTTTGAAGGAGTTCTAAGAATTACAAGCCATCCGTTCGGCAGATCCACATATTATTGTTCATAGTTTATTTGGTTTACTTCTGACACGTGCTTTAATAGCAAATACTAGCAATCCAGTGAGACAAATGTCTCATTTAAAAAAACAAAAAAGACCGTTTTTCAAATAGAACGCGTATTAAATAAAAACTGTTTCAGCCTTAAAACCTCGATCGGTTAGGCAACCACCCAGACCTGGAAGCTGTCAAAGTGGTTGCCTAACCGATCGAGGTTTTAAGGCGCAGAGGGTCGTAGCTCCGTTTGGCTGGTGAACCAGTTTTTATTTAATACGCGTTCTATTTGAAAAACGGTCTTTTTTGTGATTTCTCGAAAACCGAAACTGTCACGTGACTGAAATTCGGTTCCTGACCTGACATGGCCATTCCAAACATATAACTTTAATAACTTTTTCTCTATCTCTTACGGTTTGGCTGCTGAAACAGCGTCCCGGACGGACGGACGGACGGACAGACAAGTCTATTATATATATGGATAATTGGAGTAAATATGTTACTGCTTTTATTAAGAGAAACTTGGCAGTGTAAAAAAGAGATGAGATGCGAATAGATCTTGGAGTTGTTTAGCCGATATGTATCTTTAGTTTTGTGTTAATTGTTGAATAAATACATTTTAAAATGATTTGTTGATTGGTGAGCTTTTATAGTGTGTCTAAACTAAATAACTTTGCATTTTTTGTACATATACATATAGTACATTTTTTTCTATAATAATTTTCAAGGTCAACTTTCTAGGGGATAATTTGCATTCCTGTAGGGTCCCTAGTTTTAATAATGTTGGTACATAGATTTTTACTTCTTTTCTTCCACTAAAACAGTGATTGTCATTTTGACAGATATGTCATAATTTAATATCGCTTGCTTCATTTTTGCATTTAAAATATTTCTTGGTTTTTTTTTATCCGATTTTATTGTATTTGTATTTACATGTTAAAAAACGAAATTTGTCAAGAGTTCAAATTAAGGAACTTTGACATTGAAAATTGACACATAACCATAATTTTGAAAAAGTTCTACCAACACGAGGTATAAAAATTTTCTAGCGTTTTAATCACATGTCTACCAACATTGTAACACTTTGACAGTTATTATAGAAAAAAAAAGTACTTTACGTATATGTATTTATATTTTCAAAGTCCCCACCAATTCTTCTATTACATTCTATTACAATCCCTTAAGTTAAGTTTTAGTACAATCAACTAGCACTACATCCCAACCCTGCCAGTGGCCATCTACGACTGTACCAACAAGCGTACCGCGGCAATGGCATCCCCAGGAAATATTATTCATGATAGAGAAAAATACAATCCTACATTCCGTTAGCACCACGCTATTTAATATACACTTGCAAATTTTCAATTTCACCAAGGGTTAGAATCAAACAAAATTGCACATTTTCCTTATTTAAAAATTGAGATAGTAAGGGATAAAATTTCTTCCCCCCTCCCTCACAACCCCGAATTCTCTTAAAAAATAACATCGACCAGTAGAAAGTCTCCAAACAGCGAAATTCACACAAATATCAATTTTAAGGTTTTTTTGATAATTATAACGTTTTCCCCATTTTGCAACCCCAAAATCCACCTGGGTCGCAAAATTCCCACATCCCGCATTCTCCTAAAAAATACAGTTACGCAAATATTGATTTGTAAGTTTTTTCTGATAATTATAATCGTTTTCCCCATTTTGTAATCCCCAAATCCACCTGAGCCACAAAAGTCTTAACACCCCACAGATTCAGCCACATACTGCCAACAACAAAATTCGTTATTTATTTCTTTCCCCCCTGTTTATGTGAACATCCAATTTGTTACAAATGCACCTCAACTTCATTCGCCTGTAACTTCGCCCCCTTTCATCGCAGACCCCAAAAACAGCCAGTGCGATGAGCGTTGGTTCATCCTCTTTCCAACTATCATCAAATCACATTTGGATCTTTCAAAAGGTATGCGATGTAACAGCACCGAACACTTTCGTGTGCAACCAATCGTTTTAACCCCCGTATTTTCGCCTCCTAGAATCTTACATTTTTATAACTTCTCCAGAAAGTTCGTCCTTGACAAGATCTTCAAAATTTCACCAACAATATTCGCCTGCAATACGTACAGCTAACAAAAATTCGCGAAAACTGCGCATTTTCCAGGCGTCACACAAATGGCTTTTGGAGCCTCGTACTACCATCACACCTCCAATTCGTTAAACATTTTTAATGTTAAAAAGTTTTTAAATTGCTCACATCTGTATTATTATTATTGTTTATAATATGCCGCGCGAAACGTTACTGCGAAGTTCTACTGCATAGCAGATCATTAATAAATAATACGTACTACAGTTTTGAACCTTTTCAGCATCGTGTACACTTTAATATTAATTTGTAATTAGATAAAGATGTTGAATTCGATATTACATTCAATTTTTTTATAAAACTTTAGAAGATGTATTGCTTATATGAGTCATTCTTATTATTACATTTAACAGCTGTTTTAAAGGAGTTCTAAGAGTTACAAGCCATCCGATCGGTGGCTCCACAAATTATAGTTCATAGTTTATTTTGTTTACTCATAAAACGTGCTTTAGTAGCAAATATAAGAACTGGAGCAAAGATGCTTTTATTGGGAAGAACAGGACAGTGTGAAAAAGGGATTAGATGTGAACAGACCTTTGAATTGTTTAATCGATATGTATATTTAGTTTTGTGTTAATGGTTCAATAAATATGTTTTACAAGGTTTTTTGTATGGGGAGGTTTTACATTGTGTAAACCAAGTAACTTTGCATTTTCCGTACATGTACATATACATATGGTCGGAAATGTCTTCTTGTTATTGAAAAAAATTATTTATTACAGATTGCTTTTTATCGTAAGTTACAAAAGTAAAAACAACAAAGTGGTACTTAACAACCATCATTCATAATAATTGCTCGAACTGTCGACCTACAACATCGTTGCAAGCGTGGCAGCGACGCGACGCACCATGTTAGCTCGAACTCTGGCCAAAATTCCAGCGGCGCCGCTGGATTTCTTCCTATGGGGAGATTTAAAAAGCTTAATGTACGCAACTCCAGTGAACACACAGGAGGACTTGGTAGCCCGAATTATTGATGCCTGTGGAAGGATCCGGGAAACTTCAGGAATTTTGGCCAGAGTTCGAGCTAACATGGTGCATCGCTGCCACGCTTGCAATGATGTTGTAGGTCGACAGTTCGAGCAATTATTATGAATGATGGTTGTTAAGTACCACTTTGTTATTTTTACTTTTGTAACTTACGATAAAAAGCAATCTGTAATAAATAATTTTTTTCAATAACAAGGAGACGTTTCCGACCATATGTTGCGTAGCAAAAATTACTTCACTTGCCTTCCTCTCCAATCCCTGAAAATTTGTAAACGATTTTTCGGAACACCCTGTATAATATATGTGTAGTCCTATCAATTTTTTCTATTACAATCCCGCATTAAGTTTTAGTACAAACAGCTGACATCCCAACCCTGCCAGTGGCCGCTACCATTCTGCGAACAAGTGCAGCCCGGCAATGACCTTAACCCACGAAATATTATTCATGTTAGAGAAAAATACAATCCGACACGCTATTTACTATTTACTTGCAAATTTACAATTTCATAAAGGGCCACTCACTTGCGTGAGTGCAGCAACAAGCTAAATTGCCAATCCAGTAATATCTGTTCAAAAATCATTCAGCCAATTTGCAGTCAAATATACATTAAGGGGTGTTTAAAAACTAGTACGTTTGAAGTTGGCTATGGCTTGATAAAACAAAAAACACAGTATGTCTTTACTTATTACTTACACATGAACAAAAACAGAGCAACGTAAATTGAGGTTGAAAGCTAAAAATTGTATTTACATTTTACACTTAAAATTCGATTGATTATAACAGATGATTAAAATTCCCACCACCGGATTCAATACATTTTAAAACTCTATTCTTGACTCCATTCACTGCATTTTCTAAAAACTAAAACACATTATTTATTTCTTCAAACTTCTCAATAATTCACCCTCTTAATTCCTCCAAATTATTAATAGGAGTTCTAAATTTTGATTTTCTTATGAAAGACCATAAACAGAAATCACACGGTATCAAGTTATAAGATCGGGAATGCCAAGAAACTTCCGTGTTTCTGCTAATAAGTCTTTTATCAAAGAACTGTCTAACTGTCTAACTAATCAACTGTAAAGTGTAAGCTGTACAATGTGGCCGCGATCCAGCCTGCTGAAAATAGCCCTCACGTAATTCGTAATCGTAGAGTTTGTCGAAGAATGATTGTTAAAATGTCCTAGCTATATCTTTCTGCATTGATGTTCCCATTAACAAATTGGTCCAATTAAACGTCTTGCACTAATAGCTGTCCAGACACCAATCTTTTTAGCATGCAGAAGTGAGGATTCTCAGAGGACCATGTCTGATAATTTTGTGAATTAACAAACGTTTGACTATAAAACAAAGCTTCGTCCGTAATTTTTTTTTCTGAGTACACATAAAACCATTGACAGAAACGCAGTTTGTCAGGAATATCTTGCAACAAACCCAAAATATGTCAACTACGACCATAAACCCGAAAACATTAAATATTTTAAAAAAAATAATAATATAAGTAGACGAGTAGTTAAAAATCATGAACAGCAATGAGCAGTTGTTACAAAAAGCTTTGTGTTATTCGTTACTAAGGCGTTCAGCCTCTTGATTAAGTATTGTTTTTGTTTCTCGTATGTTATGTAATTAATATTAAGTATAGTACGTTTTTCCTATAAAATTTTTCAAGGTCAAATAATTTAGGGTTTATGTTGGCATAACTTGGATTCCTTTAAAAAAATATATGTTGGTAGAATTTGTTTTAGTAACTTTTTAGAACTAAAAATTGGTGGAAAATTAAAATCTGGCATTAAAGTTCTATGTACTTCAAAAGCTCTTGCTAATCTTTCGTAAACGTCTTCTTCTGGTATGTTAGGATCCATATCCAACAGTTCCTCTGCACACTTCAGAAATGCTTTTTTACATTTAATTTTAAAAGATTTTACGCGTATTCAGTTTCAAAAAAGAAAAATTGACAATTTAATTTTAAATGTCAAAATGACACAAGTCGTTTACAGTAAAACCTGACGAAAATAAATTTTATAATAATTTTAGAAAGCAGTTTTGCCAATTTTATCTTTTCCTTGAAAATTTTGAAATTGTGAATTGAACTTTTTTAATATATTTTTTTTAATTTGTCTCTTTAGTTATTAATTAGCCTTTTAATTGCCTTCGATAATTTTGATCGTCCGCCAGTTCTTCCCAGGTATTTTGTACTGCCTCCCATAATTATTCTGAGTTCTGAGGGTAATTTTTTTTATATAAAATGTTTTATCATTCTGCCCATCGATTTTCAAATGGGTTGATGTCTGTAGTATTTGCAACTGATGGTAATGTATCAACATTGTTATTTTGAAACCAGTTTCTTACAATATTAGCAGTATGAATTGGGCAATTGTGCTGGAAAATAAAACTGTTGTTGAGGTATAAATGTTCTACAGAAGGTAGCATAACATTTTCTAAAATTCGTACGTAATTGTTTGCATTAAATCGTCCACCAACTTTCCAACAAACGCCAATTCTGTTATAGCTAATCCATGCCCACACACTGATATTGAATCTTCCAGATTTTCGGACTGCTTGCATTTTTCGGTCTATGAACCCGAATGTGACCGTGGTTGGTGGATTTGAATACTTTTTCGTCTGTAAATATTACCCGTTCCCAAAATTCTAGATCTCTCTAAACGAAATTTAACGCAAATATAACACGAGCCTCTTTATTTTCTTCCGTTCGTATTGGTTTCTTAGCGGCTACTCTATTTTGCAAATCTGACTATTTGACTCTCTTACATACTGTTGACTGAGAAACAGGAAAATCTGTTGCATCCTTAGCGGCTCTTGCAGACTCAAAATGGTTTTGCTTTCAATATTCTCTAAGAGCTGCATCCTCATCATTACCAGAAACTCTGAGACGCGCAGATCCTGCTTTTCTTCAACATTTCTTTCATGCTCCCAGCGTTTCTTAACTCTGAAGACAGTGTCTTTACTGATGTTCATCGATCGAGCAATTTGTTTTATAAAAAAACCATCTTCTATTTTAGTTATAATTCGAATATTTGAATTGTTGTCTAAATGACATTAAGGAAATTAACAACTTTTCATGTTTTTTTAACTAGAAAGCTCATCATGTCCGCTTTAAACTATAATATATTTTATCTACGACAGTGTGTAAAATTTTAGTTGGCAGTTTTAAGTTTGTAAAACGACTGTTTAATAACATGTTTTCATTAGTTTACGTCGTCAGTAGCAACGTGTTTAAAAGATTTCATTAGACACGTTGTCAGTAGCAACGTGTTTTAAAAATTTTAAAACACGCAAAATTACGGCCGGTTGCTGATAATCTTAATTTACATTTATTTTTTTTTATATTTACCGTGTTTTCTAGATTCTATTGTAGATAAAATATTGTACAATACACATGCGTAAAGCATCTTCAGTGCTCGCTCGCTCACTCGCGTTTTAACTCTACCCCACTAGTGACTAAATAGTAGCTTTAAGCACTTGGCAAAAGAAGTCCTGGCCGTAGACGCACCTCATGGCTAAAGAATCTCCGAAATTGGTACAACAAATCTACAAGATCACTCTTTCGAGCTGCAGTTTCCAAGGTGCAAGTAGCCTTATTGATCGCTAACATCCGTTAGGATATGCACTAGAAGAAGAAGAGAAGAACGCACTTGTATCGTAAATTACTATTATATACTTTGATGTCACAATATGATTATTATAACACCGAAAACAGTGCTACAAGTCCATTATAACACTGTTTTTGGTAACTATTTGTTTTATAAGATTGGTGACATTTGCTTTCGCATGCTCATAACATGACAAACGTCAGATTTCGAATACATAACCACAATCTCTAAACTGTATTTATTAAATTTATTCTAATCTAATATCACTTTAACTGAGGGCATTTTTTAAGAAATTAATTAAACAACATTATTGTTCTAGGTAAAGCACTATTTGAACAGCACACGAACCAAAGATCTTGCACCAAATTTAAACTAATTCAAATGTCAGAGCAGCAAAGTTGATATTTTGTCCAATAGATGGCGACTGTCAAATGTCACTTGATAATGTCGCCACCATTACCCTCAAAAATTCCTAGATTGCAATGCAATGTTTTTAGTATCCGAAATTTAGAATTTCTATAAAATCGGCAACTCAAGGTAGATAAAATAGTATATTATACTCGTTTAATAAGGGGCATTGTAGCACTTGTTCCATTGGAGCACTCGTCGCTGCGCTGGTCGTGCTCCAAACCCACGCGTGCTATCATGGGTCCTCTTATAAAACTCGTATAATAATATACTATTGTGTGCTGAATTTTATTGCACCGAAGTGTACATAATTTAAAGTACGATCGGAAATGAACAAGTTCCTTTTAATGCCAATGTTCACTTATTTTAGTGCATTGTAATTTCGATCGGCAATTCTTAGTTTGTGGATAGGCCTGATGAAAACTACATCATGCATTACTCTAAACATTGAGTAATTTATGTATTAAATGCAATAATAAAAATTAAATTTAAATCGCTACTAAACAAATTAATGCAGTGAGCACTTTTATAATCTACAGTTTTTTTATACAATTAAGCTGAAATTGTATTTATTTTTAAAAAAGATCTAAGAAGTATTGTTCGTTTGTTTCAATTTATTTCATCCCAAACAAATAAAATTTTACAAAAGTAGTGGATACCCTGCCGGTAATGGTTATGTAACTCTTCATGTGGGTATGCATTTTTAAGAAACTGCAACCTTATAGCCTGGGAATGGCATAAAAATTATATTTTCAATGAAAAATAATTAGGTTTTTTACAATGCATTAATTCCTTTTACTAATAAAATTCTGTTGGCAATATTGAGACCAATTGTTTTAAAATATAAATGAACTTTATCAAATAGATTAACATTGGCAAAAATCAGAGCACTCTACTTATAAAAGTTATTAAACAAAAATTGCAATATATTGTATATGTTACAGTCAAGTTGTACAAATCAGTCAAAGTTTATTAAATCCACGCAAATGCACCTATATAGAATGCTCGTAGTTATAATAGGTAATTATTGAACAATATTAAATATATACTGTTTTTTATTCACATCAGAAATCTCAACTGGACAATCAGTTAAATGATAATTTGTAAAAGTAATTTATAAATTTAAATTTCATTTTATCAATCATTATAAAGAACAATCAATGACATAAATATCGTTAATTACTTTCAAAATCAATTTCAAGCTAAACCTCCATTGATAAAGCTTTTGTTGTTAATATTTGTGTAGATAAAGAATTAGTAAAACTTTATCAAAAACTCAAAAAATAAAAGTATTACTGCAAGACTTCGACAAGTCAATTGTAAGTCTTACCCTTTTCCTTCAATTCTGCAATGTTTTTAAATTTAGTTTAAACAAAATCATTTCATAGCTAGTATTTGACAAGAATAATAAATATAGAAATTTTTAAACGTAAAAGCTAGTCAATGAAAAAAGCTCAAAGTGCAGTTTTTGATTTTATCAATCTCTTTGTTTTCATTATCAAAAACACAAGTTCTACTATTCTAAATTAATGTATAATTAGTCGAAAACTGCAAACAACACTCGAGGAAATGTTTAAAGGCGGTCATTTAAACTAGTAATAAGCAGAAGATGATTTTGGGATTCTTCCATGTTTTACTATAGCTCATATAGCTTGTGAATTGCAACCTGGAATAATAGCTAAAAAGTTAGCATGATTTTAAGTACAAATGCTCCTTTTCCCGTTCTACTTCATCTTCATACCAGTATTGTCCAAGTTTAAATAGGTCTTTGCCTCGTTTAACGGCTTCAGTCGTTTAAGAAACTATTATTGTGTCCTAGGCAGTGAACATAGTTAAGTTTAATTAGATTCTTATTTTTAAAGCGCTTTAATTAAAGGTAGTTCTAAACTTTACGCCATTCAAACACTGTACTTAAGCGAATTTTATCTCATTATTACTTAATTTAACCATTAGAAGTATAGAACGAATGGCGTAATTGTAAATCCATTCTGTTTAAGCGAAATTCACCATTGTGACAACAATTTGAACATCTTTTACTTGCACCACATTTATTTTAAATAAAGTGATATCTTAAAATACAACGGTGAATTATCACAAATTGGATTTATTATCGCGAGATATAGATCGGTTAAAAGATGTCATTCACTCAAATAATTCACGCGATGCTCTCAATACGTCGTATTTTAAAAGCAAGCAATTTCTCAGAGTGGAATCAAAGTGCTTTCACCTCAATGCCATAGGGAACCAAATGTCTTGTATAGCTTTTAGAACGTAATATTTTTAGAAAACATAATTCCGCTTTTCAACGTCTCTCACAAATCGTCTACACGTAGACATAATTTATTGCGATTTCTTTATCTTATGATTTCAATATCGAGTAATTTAAACACAGTTTTTTTTTAATATTGGATAAAAATTATTATTATTTAGTTAATAGAAATAATAAACAAGCAACATATAGAATTACGTTAAAGTACGTCTAGCTAATATACAACTCCAGGTTATTAACGCTGCTAGTTAGGCGATGTCAAACTATTGGCGTCCTCTTCTACATTATTGATTTCGTCGTAGTAAAATGAACATGTATATATTCAAGAGTGTTCATGATGCTATTTCTGCTTGACCGATTTCTTCGAAGCAGATAGAGAATTACGGTGTTGTCGTACTTGAAACTTGTTTTATCAGTTTCTTGTTTTACTTACCCTACCGAACGCTTGAACAGTTTCTATTTATGTTTAATGCCTGTTATAATGTGCATCACATTTCAAAAATTCTAATCTATTCCTTTTAAATTAAATAAATGAAAGGACACAGCATTATATTACCATCAAACTATATAATTAAAAGTAAAATTGCAACACATTCCCTTTATTCGCCAGTTATTTAAATTAAATTGTATCTTAAAATTATATTAATGTGTTTAAATAAACGTTATTTTACTCTATTATAGTTATTACACTACTCAAATAAACATGTATACATGTATACAAAGATAATTAAGAAAAAGAAAGAGATGCTAAAATGTAATAATTAAAGAAATATAGTTTTATTTCAGTAGTAGTTTATGTACATAATAAATACACAAATTTTGAACGGTATAATAAGTTACCTACATCAAGTACTTTCAGAATAGTTTTCAGAATCAGATTCACTATTACTAACTCTAACTTCATCAATAACTAGTTTTCGATCCCAGTATTGTTCAATAATGTTGTCCATATATTTCACACTTTTAGTCTAAATCTCTTCCGTTACCGTATTTAGAGAATCCTGTCAAACACTTAACACTTGATCCCGATCGTAACCATTTCCATCAATATTTCGGTCATAATATTTTTACAGATACCTAATACCAACTCAGTGGGGTTAAATTGGCAGTGGTGGGGGTAGATACAGCACTTAGTGGCCATTTTCTTAGATAGTGTTGTCAACAACGTATTTTTTTTATTCCTCGTGTAATTTGGCGAAAGTCAGTAATTCACTTTTCAAAGAATTTTCTGGAAAACTGATTTGCTTTTTCCGCAGCCAATTAATTAGGTTCTCTTTTTTTCCAATTGCTCGTGGGTTGATTGTTAATCGTCACTGAATGATAAGGAGCGTTATCCATGACAATAGCAGATGGCTCGCTTAAATTAGGCAGTAACTGATTTTTCAACCAGTTTGTAAAGAATTCTCCATTCATATTTTCATAATAATCTAAACTCTTCGAAGTTGAAGAAAAAATTAAGCCTGCACCTTCCACAAATCCATTATTTGTCCTTGCATGTAATATTATGCAATGTGTTCCTACGTCACCATCATTTTTAATGGACGTAATAGAATCGTCTTGCCAAGATTTTTTAATCCGCCTTTAGAAAAAATCCAAGTTTTATCCAAGAACACGAATTGATCATATTTTCGGAGCTGAACTTTATATAGCTTCTTAAGAAAGCCATTCTTTTTGTACAAACATTACTTCTCGCTCTCATGTTATCATCTTTCACAAAACGAAAACCAATGTTACGTAGTAATATAGTTAAACTTAAGCTACTAATATCTAAAACTCGTCTTTCTTTTAGTTTATGTAAAAGGGCATTCAAAGTAATATGCTGTTTTACTTCATAAATATGATATATTACGTGTAGCAATTCTTTTTGGCCTTCTGGAACATGTAATGTTTTCAGATATTTACGTTTTTTATATTTCACCAATCGCACACTTAGAGCATATGTGACATGTTTATGCACCTGCACTACTGGTGTGAGCTGTCCGAAATTATTTTTTTCAGACTGAAAATAAGCGTAGAGACTTAAAATCATCTCGTCAGCATGTAAACTACGGCGAGGCATTTTTATTACCACTCAATGCGCTTGACCCCGAATGTTTGACGAAATTAATTATTTGCAATACTCAAAATTTGCAGTAGTTACTAGTCATTAATCGACTTGTATTATTGGTCTATGTTTAACTTTCACTAAAGAAATACTGTAATAAGGTAATGACAAATATTTAAAACCGTTTCATTAATTGCACATTAAAGAATTTAAA
>CALNHX010011476.1:0-31849 GCA_940337035.1 Agriotes lineatus
TATATTAATGACTAATAAACATATTTTACTACAGTTTTTTTTTTGATGTCATAGTCTAAACAATGTCTGGCAACAGCTTCTACAACTATAAAATCTTATTATTCTATATTACATCTGTTCTATATTACTTTAATCAATAAGATTTATTGTTTTTTATTAAATAAATTAATTAAAATTGCTAATTGCTACTATTATATTTTACTATATATTTCTAAAAGGAAATAAATAACTTTTTTAAAAAAGAATATAATTAATGTTACAAGAACTGTTAATCCAAAGTTTAAACTAAGATTTTATACTAAATATTTTTTTAAAACTCTAATGACCTATTAAAATTTTACTATATGCATCTGCTCTATTTAAATCAATTAGCTCGTCTATTAATTGATAAAAAATTAAAAAAAAGTTGTTTGTTTTTATTTTTAATTATAAAAACGTATTAAAAACTATTTTTGCCACATTTAAATTTCACATTTAATATAAAAAATATATTTCTAACAAAAATTATCACAAACCTTGTTTTTTTTTTTTTTTAACAATTTATCATTTTTGTTTATTATTATTTCTAATACAGAAGAATATGGAGAGTTAAGATCCTAGTAGATTTACATTTTTAAAAAAAAACCATTATGTTTTTACAATCTTTACAGTAGCAAAACAGAAACACAGCACATTATTTATATTTTTTCAACTTTTTATGTAAAAAATTGTTGTTAATTGTATATATTTGCTTTATGATAGTTAGCTCTATAATAAGAAAAATTAGCTTAGAGATAAAGTTTTCTGGCTAGCCTCTAACTATTATCTTAGCTAAACAAAATAGATCTGATATAAAAAACATAAGTAAAACTTAAGTAATTTAAAATTGACATTATCTGAGTTATTTAGTTACAATTTATAATATAAAAACTTAAAAAATGTTAACAAAGTCATAAGCATTTAAGTCGTTAAAAAGCCATAAAAGTTTATAACATATGCTTAATGATCACATAAGTAACAAACATAACAAATTAATAATTATAAGTTTTACTAATAAAAATATTGAGCTCTAGATTGCAGATTTTAAAATTTATTTCATTTTTATTAATAAACTTGTTTTGTTTTGCTTTTTTTATTTCAAAGAAAATTATGATTATATATTCTTTGCTATTAAAAACAATTATGTTAAATATTACAAGTAAATTTATTTTAATCTAAGTGCTTACTTGGTCTAAACTTTCTATCGCTGTTTATATAGGAATTAAACCAATATCTTATAAATTACTAAATTAAATATTTTTTTATCTCTAAAAAATGCGGAAACTTAAATTATTTAAGAATATGTTTTAACTAGGCAATTTTTATATATCTAGAATCATATAATTATCTTATAAAACAATGATATTAGAAGTTAAGGTAGTACATACTAGCAGTCTTTTGTGCTAATCAATTAAGTACTACTTCTTTCTTACTTTTTTTTTATTTTGCCTTTTACTTTACTAATAGTATTTTGTAATATTTAATGTTTACTCATCTTTGTACTAACAAATTTTATTTATGTTTAGATTCAATTATAAGTTTAATAAAAAAAATTATCTATATGACATTTTTTATAATTTAAGAACAAACTTAGCTCATTAAAATTAATAACCACCATTTTAGCTGGTTATAGTTTCCTTTACATAAAACTATTCTATATAAATTATCACTTTAAATGCTTATCTAATTGTTTTTAACAAAAATATGCTTGACTTTATAGATATGTAGTTTTTAGTTTACAAATAAACATTCTAAAAAAAATGCTTTGTTAAAGTAACAACAAAATTATTATAATTACAATTAAAAACAATAAACCTATAAAAGAAAATAAAAATAATTTTTTTTGTTATTCATTACTTAAACAAGTAAACTAAAAAAAATGTTAGATAAACTTATTTTTAAAATATAATTAGATAATTTGATATAAAGGCAACTAATTAGCTTGTGTTAAAATTTAAAATTTTTTTAGTTTTTTTTTAATTAGCAAATTGTATATGTTATATTAATTGTTCTAAGTTAAAATGGTATTTTTTAAAAAAATATAGCAATATATAAGTGCTTAAACTATAAAAAAACCTTATTATTTCGAACAAAAGATCATTATAATAAAAGTTTGATATTTATGTAGTGCATAATTTTTAAATAATTTTATTTTCATTATCAAATTATTACTTTTTACTAATCTGATAAGAACATCTATTTAAGATTTGTTACAAAAAATTTACTTTCTTTTGTAAGTATAGTGACAACATTTTTTAGTTAAAGTAATTTTTACTTTCTTATAGTTTTAGTAAGATTTTTATTCAGATCCTATAATTATTAAAGTAAATTTTTTGATCACTAACTGAATGTTTAAAGCTCTTTGTATTCTATTTCTTAAATTATTGCCATTTTTTATTATGATGTATTTTATACTCCTAGATAATTAAATGTATTATATCAAGAATAAGCTTTATACAAATAAAAATTAAATCTATTTATTTGCATTTTTTCTTTCTTTAAAAATCTAGACATAATTTTAGTATATGCCACTTATTAGATTATGTTAAATAAATTTTTTTTAATTTTGCATATTTAAACACTTTAACAATAAAGCTTATTTTTCTTCAGCAACTTATATTGCTATAGTATTATAAAAATAGATGCTGTTTAAAACTTAAGAAAAAGCTATACATATAAGACTAAAAATTGTCATCAAACAAGTTATTAATAAAATACTAATAAAGTTGTATACTTTTTAAAAAAAAAAAGTTAATTACTATGATAAACTAATTAGGAATTTTTAATCAATTACTTAATAAAGGCATTAGGTGGCAAAAAGCTAAAATGTGTTTAATAACTTAATTTCTTGACTAATTTACACGAAAAACTTGAATAACTATGTCTCTATTGTAAAGCAATTTATAGTTATAGCTTTTTGTAATAGTATTTTATATATATATCTGTACTTACTAGTATATCTATTGTTTCTTTTAATTCTCTATGCCTAAAATTTCAAAAAAGGGATACTATTTTTTTCTAAAAATATTATTTTTGCTATTATAGCATATATAAATATCTAACTTTTTAATTGTATATCAACTTATATATTAATTTGATTAAGACTATATATTTAAAAATAGCAAAGAAAGTTATCTGCAAAGAAAGAATTGGTTTTAGCTAGTAGATTTTTTTATCTATTAGTAACATTAATCAGTATAGTTACATGATTTAATCTTTGATAATATCATGTCAAATTTTAGCATTTTACAATAAGAAAACTTTAGCCTTTAGAGAGTAGTAAACATATTAATCAATAAAATCTTTTTATTTTATAAAAATATATTAAAATTATAATTTTAAAGTATATTTGCTGTTGCTGAGTGTTATTAATAAATTTTAATTTATTGTCAAAAAGTAGTATAAATTTAAAAAACTTAATAGAAAAAATTGCAAGTTAGATAAGCAACTAAACTTTTAGACCCAATGATAGTAGTTCTTAGTGAAAATTTTTATTAAATAAATTTATAGTTATAAATTAAATTTTTTGCTCAGCAAATTTATAAAAAAAGTTTAGAGGTTACTTAATTTGCAGCAATTATAGAGCCCTTAAACATTTATTTTAAAGGATAGCCCTTAAAAACTAGCTAGATCTAAGCCTAGAATTATATTTTTATAAGTAACGAAGTAAACAAAAAAATTTAAACAATAAATTGTTGACACCCTAGATGAACTAAAATTTATATCTTGACAATCTTGTCTTGATAAAACAATACATTGGCCACTATTGCTCAATTTATTAATTGGAGATGACATAGCTTTGCTAATGATAGCTATAAAAACTATAGGGCCATTTATAAATTATTAAAATTATTATGTGTAAAAGCCTTATAGTATTTTAATTAAGCATCTATTTTATTTATAAAATCTACTTAAATAAATTTTCTTAGTATTTTTATAAATTAATGTCATCATGATAAGATCTTTGCTAAGATTTACCCTAAAGCTAGAAGACCAATTTTTTTCCTAAATAAAGAAAGTCTCAATATATAATTAGAAGTGCCTTTTTTTTATCTATAAAATAACTTACTAGAATTTACAACAAGCAGTTGTTGGGATAAAAAAATTTAACAAATAAAACAAGTATATTAAAATTTTAATGCAGCCTGTTTGACACCTTAGCATAAAGAAGCATCTAATTTAACAAAACTTACCACCACTGCTAAAAAATGAGTTTTCTAAAAAACTATTATTAGTCTTGATGCTTTGCTGTTAAATTAAATAAACTATTGCAAATCTAAAGAGTTTGCTTTAAAAAACTTTTTAAGTTATATTTTCAAAAAAAGCTATTAGGCTTTAATTTTTTCTGAGAAATTATGCATAGTAATTCTAAATGGCATTTTAATTTTTAAACAACAATTAATTGTTATGTAATGCTTTTGCCAGAACATTTTAAAAAAATTACCAATTTACTAAGATGGATCCACTAGCTGCCAGTACTAACCTTAAGTTATAGTGTTTATTTTTTAGTTATATTTCCATCACAAATTTATATATTTTATTTAAAACTAAAATTAGCTTATACTCAGTTGTTTGTTTTTAAAAAAAGCTTATGTAGTTAAAAACAAAGCAATATAAGCTTTTTTTTAACCCTTCAAAAAAAAAAATGTTTCGAATTTGCAAGTTTTACTAATTAAAATTTAAAAGAGCAGGAGAAATAAAACAAAAAAAATTATAAGCCAAAATAGAAATTTAGATTTTGTAAATTTTTTCGTGCTTTTAAGAAACAAATTGTTAAAAAAGTAAAGTTAAATGTATAATGCAATATAAGCATCTTAAAGCTCTATAAGCATGCTTTTTAAAGTTTATTTGTAACGCAACTGCTGAGCTTTTTTTGTTTATTGCTATAATCTGATTTCTAAACATCATGCAATAAAAGATACATAACCGGTAAAAGCATCTAGTGGTAAAGTAGCTAATGATTTACCAGTTGTTAGTCTTGATGTTTACTTTAACCCTTATAGAATCGCTTTTTTTTTAGTATTTTTTGTCTAGATTTTTTATAGTAAAAACTACACTTTGTTTTGTTAAAAAGAGTTTATAATAGTTTTGCTTAAACTATTTTAATTTTTCATGTTTAATAAGATTTTTAACTTGCTGATTGTACTTAGCTTTACTTTTAATATAATTTTACCTTTCAAAATGACTTCATATCATATCTTTTTGGCTTTATCTAATTAAAATATATAATCATCCTATATTAATAATAAGTAAATCTAAATTAGGATTGTTGTAGATACATAGCAGTGTAACCTTTCAAAATATTTAAAATTTTAGTAAATTTTAACTTAATCTTAAGCTTAGTACTATAAATTTCATTTTAAATTTGTTTTTTATGAAAAAGGTTTTAAATTAATTCTTAAAATTTACTAAGTATAAGTTTACTTCCAGCAAGATTTTTTAAAGCTGAGCATATTGATTTTTTAAAACAGTAAAATTTAAGTACAGTATACAAGTGGTAGATTATACTAATATAAATTAATTGTTATATGTAATCTGTTTACCCAGATAATTAGTTTGTTACTCTATAAAAAGTTTTAGTTTAAATACTTAAGTCTATAAGATTCAACAGCTCTTAAATTATTATATCTAAAAATAAATTGTAGCATACCTGAGTTTATAAGGTTACTTTAGCAGAAGATTAGTAATTTTCACTATAAAAATAATATAAAAATTCACTTTCATAATATGTGGTTTTATAAAATTAGCTTAAGTGATAAAATTCTAAATATTTTTATATTTTATAAAAGCACTTGATAGATAGTCAAATGTTTTATGATAACTTTACATATACTGTACTTGTTGTTAATAGGCACTTCAGTTTTTATATAAACAATATGTTATGCAATCTAGGCTTTAATATATAGGTAATAAAAGTTTTAAAATAGATTTACCTTTATAAAGCAAAAAATTATTTATTTTAATTATTTACAAAAAAATGTGGCTAATTTAAAAAAAATTATAAATATTTTGTCTAGAAAAAAAAAAAATAATGAATTTACAGCTCAAAAATATATATAGTAGAATTTGTATTTAAAATAGTCAAAATTACACATAAAAAATAGATCTTTGTAAAAATAGTAACTTAAGTAAATTAAAAATTTTAGCTATTGTTTTAAACTAAAATTTAATTTAATCATATCTGCAATTAATCAGCTTTGTTAAACAAAATATCAATGTATGACTGTATTTTTTAGCACAATGATGATTAAACCTTACTTAGTGCTAAACATTATAATTATAGGATTTGTAGCTAAATTGCACACTTATTTGACTTTTTTCAAATTTTTTAGATTTTTTAACTACTGAAAATAAAATATAAAACAGACAACAATGATCTTAGTGCCATATAGGTATACTTTATACTATTGTAGATAAAGTTGAGTAAAAAATTTATGATTAATGACAATATTAGTACTTTTTAAAATTGCAAAAATTATTAATCTATTTTGCTACAAAGTGTCTTAACAATTGTTTTCTTAACTATAGAATGAGACAATACCAATAGCAGTTAACTAAAAAAATTACACAGTAAATGATTTAATAATTTTGTTTATCCTAGATAAGTTGGCTTAAAAATTTGTGATAAAATAACTTTTATAAAAATTTACCTAATTATAGGTTAGGAACTAAATAAACTAAATTAATGTTTTAAATTACTAGCATACCTAGGTATATATTGCTTTAATGACCTATCATTAATAAATTATTTCTTCCTTTATCTAGTTGTGCCCATATTTTTTGCTCTTAACATAAAATGCTAAAAATTTTATTGTTTTTAATTATATTTAGTATAGTAATAATGTAAATGAGTTAAACAAAAAAAAAGTTTTAATCAAAGTTAGTTAAAAATTTGTTACAAACATTTTGCAGGTAGAAGAAATATTTTTCAACAATTTTCAAATTATCATCTAAATATTTTTAGTAAAAAATAACAAGATTGAGGAGACGTTTTTCAATATGTAATTAAAATTTTGCAAAAAAATATTACCCCAAGGCATTTCTGAATTAAAATACTTTTTGAATCTATTATGGCAGCTTTTAGCTAAATTTCTTTAATTACTGCATTTTTAATTTAATAATTAGTAAATGGCAATAATTTTTTTTATATCTAATTTTACAAATAAAGATATAAAGCAAGCAGTATAATTTTTTTATTGTATTTAAATAATTAAAACTGGAATATTGATAAATATTCACCATTTTTGTTTTCTTTTTTATAATTTAAAAAACAATAAATTATTGTAGTTAGTAATTTATAATCTGGCAATTTATTGTACATTTAAGTGTCACTTAATTTTATGATAACTAAATATTTTAACTTTTGATATAAATAGTGTTTTTGTACTTAATTTTATAGAACTGACCCATCTACAATTTTAGAAAAAAAAACTAGAAGAATCTAACAAATGATTTAGTTTATTAGTCTTTATCACTAACTATATGATAAAAATCTAAAATTATTTGCTTTTCTTATAGCATGAAAAACTTGTGAAATTCTACAAACTCATGTCAGCAAACTATTCACACTTCTAAAAAAAGTTATAAAAAAAAAAATTTAAATAAAAATGACTATATAGTAATTTATATGTTTTAAATAAGTCCAATAGAACCCTTTTAAGCTTTTCAATACTAATTTTTATAATTTTTAAAACAGGCAAGCTTTACAGATTTTAAATAAAGCAATTTTTAAATAGCTATGAGTCAATAAAATTTGTCTTAAAATATCTTTTAATTTATTAAAAATTTTATATCTTTGACTACCTAATGCTTCTTTAAATTGAAAAAAAAAACATAAAAATTTTATATAAATTTTTATAATTTTACTATATATACATTTTTGGTACTACCCTATGAAAAAAATAGTAGTTTAATTTTTAGATATATTTAATAGAGTTGTTTATATTTATCTGACTAATAGTAGTAAATAAAAATCTACAATTATATAGTAGCCTATAAATAGAATTAGTAAAAAAGACCCTTTATATATACTAAAATAAGCTAAATAATTTAATTAATTAATAAGCTTATCTAACCATCTTTGTATTAGAGGGCCTCAAGCATTGACAAAATTTGATATATCTGTTTCTGCAGATTTATTATAAAATAGCATTATAATCCTAGTCCAAAAATTTTTCTTAGCTTACCTATAAAAATAAATTGTTAAAAGTAATACAAGCCTTTCTTTTGTTTTGTTAACCTCTATTTTTTAATAATAAAACAGATAAAGGGATAGTTATATTAAAAAAGTATTTTCTTTTGCATAAAATTTATATTTATCCTAATACAACATAGTAAAAGTTTTTTAGTCTTTTTTCATAGAAAAAAGCTTAGATTGAGTATTAAGTTAGTTTGTAGTTTTTTATTAACAAAAAAAAAATTAGAAGATTTTTTTTAGCTAAGAAAGTTAGCCAGTGTAAAGTTTAAAAAAAATTTTAGCTTAATATTTTTTTCATATATAAGTTTCTATGTTAGGCTTTAGCTACAGAAAGCACCTTTGGTAAGTTGAGTTAATAGTATTTTATCTTTACTTGGCTATATTTTTATAAATAAATAAATTAAGATTTTTCATAAATTTCCTATGTTAAACTATAAATATCTCAATTAATTAAGATATATATATATGTTTTGACAATAGTCATATGTTTAATTCTATATTATTCATATAAAATTTTTCTTATAGTTTGAGTTTTATATTTTTTTATTTTGCAGTTAGCATTCTTATGTATGATCTGGTGATAGATTCAACATGTGTTAATATTAATTAAAACATTGTTTTTTAACATCTTTACTATAATAAATCTGAACTAAGATTTAAGTTAAAATAGAACTTTGATTTTTTCTCCTTCGTATAAATTTTTCTTTCTTTAGATACTTTTGATATTATGCTTGCTAACAATTCTAAAAGCTGTAAAATATTTTTAATTACATATTAGTAATAATTATAACATAAATCTTTTATACTAATTTTTTGTTACTGTCATAGCATCAACTAAGCAGACAAACAGGTAAATTGAGTAAAGTTTTTGACTCTTAAAGGCTTAATAGCATTATTAGCCTTAAATCAGCAAGCTTTATACTTGTTTCTTTAGATCTTAGTAAAAAAATTTACAAAAAAAATTATTTAGCTAAAAAGTAGTCTTATGTTAAAATTTGGTTGTATAAAGACTTTTTGCTTATTTATCTTTTTTATTTATATATAATAAATTTTAAGTAGCTAAAAAAAAGTATTATTTGACCTAATGCCTTTTTTATAATTTTTTATGATAGTTTGTAGCTTGTTAAAAAAAATGTATACATAAAATTTACCTAGAAAGGAAGCCAAATTATATAAATCTTTAATCTTAAATAATGTTGTTATAGTTATCATACACTTGTACTATAGTTGTATAATATAATTAAGTCTTTTTATAAAATTGTATAGAATTATAAACGTTTTACTTTTTAAATCATTAAAAGGTTAGATTAAAACTTTAAAATTTTGTGTATATTGCGTTTTTTAAACATTTCAAACATATCTAGTTATTTATTTAAATTACTTTTAGCAATTATGGGTTCAAAATAGAAGCTTGTATGTTCTAATTATTATATATGATCTTCTCATACTCTTTTGATTTTATACCAAACACATTTAGCCCAGTTAGCTAGTTTTATAAGTCAAAAAAATTTATGGAAATGTGCTAAAAATGCTTATTGAATAAGAAGATTTCTATAATGCTTTGTTTTATAATTAAACACTTATTTTGTCCTTATTTGTTAATTTTGTTACTTTGTAACTGTTATCTAGCTTATAAATTTATTTTTACTTTTTAAGCATTAAGAGTATGAAAAACCAAAACTTTACATTGAAGCAATGTTAAACATCATTTATTTTTTACACATTCATAGAGTAGTATGACTTAGTTGTTGCTTAGTTTAAGTAATTTATATACTTTAAATTATTTTTATAGAAAAATGATGTTCTATGTCAGCTTTTAGGCTTAATTTTAATTATATTATCTTTATTTTTTATGTTGGAAGTACTTTACTTAAAAAAATTAAAGTCTTTGTTTACTGATGAACTAAAGAAAAAGAACTCTTCAAAAAAGACATAGTTTCTATTTCTTAGTATCTTATGGTCATAATTATATACAGTAAATTTTTAAGTTTTAAGAAATTTAAATTTTTAATAAATTCATAATGAATATCAATATAATCTATTTAAGTGTTATTTAACAAAACAAGCCTTTTTTCATAATTAATTTTTATAAAATTGTTTTTTTTTCTTAAGACAAAAAATCTTTATATTATTTGCTAATCTTATTAAATTATTATCTAATAATTTTTTTAGTTTTATGACTTGTGCATATAAACATGAACGATTATGATAAAAAGTGATGCTATATATCAAAATATTCTTATAATAACAAATTAGATTTTTGTCATTGAGGTATAAAAGCAATATAAATAAAAAATATTTAAGGTTTCTGCAAACAAAAAAATTTCTATACTATAATCTAAACTTATCTCTGCATGTTTCACGTCTTGTTATATATAATCTAAATTTACTAAAATTATAAAACTTTTTTAGTTACATTGGCCTATATAGGTTGAAATTAAGACAAGGGATTATAATGTAAGAAAATCTAATGTATATAACACAAAATGTAGCTAAAATTTAAACATATAATTTTATTTGTTATTTATATATTAAATTAACACTTTATATTGTTAAAATTTCCACTTACTAAATTTCATTGTGTATAAGTTTGGGTTTAAGTCTAAGTTGAAGTCTAAGTCTATGCACAGTTCCTTTTGTAATTAGCCATTTAAATATATTTATATTTTAAATAAAAATGATTTAGATATAAAAAATGTCTCTATGTTTGCTTATTTTATCTTAGTATTTAAGATCACTTATAGTTTTATACTAGTGTTTTAGTTTTATAAGCAAGAAGTACTTATTTTTATATAATCAATTGCTTATAGATATAAATAAAATAGACAACAAAGGTCTAAGATACTTAGTTTTAATGGTAAGACTGCTTGTAATATAAAACAATATAAATCTAGCCCTTGTTTAGCAATTTTAGTTAGCACATTTACTACATATTAGATAAATTAGTTCATATCTACAAGTAGATTAAAAAAACTTTTTAGACAAAAAGAAATTATTTTGTTAATAAGTAGCAATTAATTATTGAGTTTTGTCCTGTAATATTTTAAAGTAATTTAATAATCTATGCAATCTAGAGAAAAATAAAGCTGTATCATATAATGTGACACTTTTGAGAGTTTAAGATATTTTTTTGAATTGACATATATTTTTTATACTTTTTGAACATTGCTCTTAATATCATTACGTTTTTTTTTCTTAAATTTCTTAAAACATGTTGTAAGGTCCCTTATTATAGCAAAGGTTAAACTTTTGTATTTTTCTAAAACTTAATAATTATTTTATAAAGCATTATTTACTGAACTAGAAAAAACAGACAACAACCATAAAAAAAAACTAAAGATAAAAAATATTTAATAACACGATGCAATAAAAGAGTCAGTCATATGACAGCCATGAAAGTTTTTTTGTATTTATGATATAATTATGCAGGTATCAAAATATAATAATTTTTTTTGATAATTTTATATGATTTATAGTTTATAATTAATTTTACAAAATAAACGATATATATTTATACAATACTTGACAGCTGGTCAATTTTATATTACAAAAATAAAAATATTTGTAAGATATAAAATTATTTTACCAAAATTTAGTATTTATCAATTGTATTTTTAATCTGCTAACATTTTTAGTATAATACTTTGTTTACCTAACATTTTTTTAAGACATTCTTAAAAAAATTTCAGAAAAAAAGTCTATAAACAAAAGCAATAATCTTGAAAACTAATTAAACTCTAACAATTATTATAATAAAAATTTAATTTGATTTTAAGAGTTTTAATAAATTGTTACTCTGTTAATTTGTGTATTATAATTTGAAGAGTTGCTTATAGTTTGCAGTTGCATCTGCTTCCTTAGTCATTATAAAGCTTTTATACAAATTCATAAAGTAGATATATACTCTCATATATAATCAAAAGTTCCTTGCTTTAAGTTTGAGCTTAAATCTCTAAGATCTTTAAGCTTATTAGAATTAAAGACAATTTTAATTGTGGTTATAAAAATTTAATAATTGAAGCTAACAAAAATTTTGGCAAAAGCATTAAAAAATAATATAGTCTAGTTAAAGAATCTATAGTATAGAAAACTTTTATAGTCTTAATATAATTTTCCTTATAAAATTGACTTTATATAGACTGCTGCTGTAATGGTAATTATTATTTTACCTAATCTTAGATTTTGCTAAATTTTTTAAAAATAGAAATGAAACAATATAAAAAAATAAAGTTATTATTAATAAGCTTTAAAATAAAAAATATTATATTCTAAAAAGCTATTAATTTAAACCTTTTTTTTATAGCTTTAATCATTTTAGTTCTTATATTTGAAGAACTTAATTAAAACAATAAAGTGTTGTTTATTTATGCTTTTTGACATATAGTATCAATAGAGTCCTTTTAATACCTTTGGTATATACCTTTACATACTTAAAGAAGTTTTTTTTTTAAGATTGTTGTTTTACAGTAAACTTTCTGACCTATGATAGTAATTTTTGGTTTGTGCTAAGACTAATCATTATGCAACTTGATACTTAAGTAGTTCTACTGCTACAAGTAAGCTATTGTAATATTAGGTTTAATAAAGATTGTTTAATATTTTACATCTATTTTTTTTGTGTATTGATTTATTATAAAAAGTAGTTTTTTAGGCATGAAATTAGGCATGCCTTTATAATATTTTGTAAAATTAAAAAAACAGTTGAAATAAACTAACAAATACCTATACATTCACTAGCTATCTTTACTTATCTAGAATTTTGACTTTTTGTGTTCGGCAAAGACTGGTTTATTAAATGTACTAATGGGCACCTTATTATCATAGAGAGTAAAATGTTAATACATATTTTATTTTTTTGTTTGACTTGTCAATTGAACTTATTTTTTATATATGTCATCTTTACTAAAACAATCTTACTTTTGTTAGTATAGTTTTCTGTTAGTAGTCTATATCAAAATTTTTAATAAAAATTCTATCTTATCTAGATTATCAAAACAAAAAAACTTATAGACAATTATCATAGTAAAAAAAAATAATGATAAAACAATACTTTTTATCTATAAAAACTAATGTTAGTTTTAAATTTTGCATAACAAATTTAGCTTAGATTAAATTTGCTAATATAAAAATTTAAGTTATATTTTAAGCAATTATCTTAGATTCATGGTAAAACTAATATAATGCACTTGATTGATATGTTTCTTCTTGTTTTATATTTTACTAAAACAAGCACATGTCATAAGAAGATGTAACTTTTTTTGTAGATTATAAGTCTAAAAACACACCTTTAACTTAATATTATTCAGCCTTTATAATGTCACATGCAAAACTACTATAGTGTTTTTTTTTAAGTGCTAAAAAAAGCTTGTTGCTTAATTAGGCTACTTAGTTACATTAATAATAGCTTAATTTCATTGTTTCAACAATAAACCGGCGTTAATCAATTGCAAATAATAAAAATAAACATAAGTTTAAGTTGCTAGCTAATACTTATATTAGAGATTGAAGTGTTTTTATGATTATTACATGCATTAAAACTAGCCTTTAAATTGTGGCTTAAGTGTATAAGTTTAGATCTTAGCTTTTTGATGATATAATTTTTAAGTAAAATAATTACTAAAGCCTAATCTACTGATTTACTGTTTTATCTGTTTAATAACTATAAAGATATATGTTATAAACAGTCTTTATACTTAAGCTTATATATGAAATTCTAAAGTATTGATATTTTTTTTACTAAAAGCGTTCTAAAATTGAAAATTTTAATATAGATATACCATATAATAATATTTGATCCCATCTTTTAGTTCCATATCTAACAAAAAATTTACAGAATTTATGCTGCTATTTAAAGTTTAAGAATGCTTAGTTACTATCATACTATATAGGATTTCAACTAGCATAAGTTAGTTTTAACTGCACAGTTAATAAATTTTTATATTAATGCTAGAATAAAAGGTCATGCAACCTATAGTAGATCCATATTCTTTATATATGAGGTCTAAGTTTTTTTAATCTGTAGCATATAGATAAGTTTATCTATCTTTCTTATTGCTGTTATTTATTTAATTATTACTTTCATAGAAATGATTGCTATTAAGCCGGTACTAAATCACATTTATATAATGGTATAATTGCAATCTATTATAAAAAGTTTCAAAAAAAATTATAGTTGTAAATATAATAGTCTTTTTATTTTTATCTGCTTAGGACATATAAATTTAATTTTTTCTTAAATAAACAGTAACTTAATAAAGTAATATAAAAAGTTTTATTATATAAAAAGCTTTGTATTTAGAACTAAAAAACTTTTATATCTTGTGCTAGACATCTGTTTAACTATCTAAATTTTGTTGCTAAAGTTTTAAGTAGACACCATGACTAAAAGTGTCTTATTAATTAGTCTAATCATTATATGATATAGTTTATAAAGCTATGTATCTTATAAATATACCTCTATTAGACTATGCTTATTATTTATCATGCTTCTCTATTTATAACTTTTTAAAAAAGATACTTTTATTTTAGGCTAGATCAATCTACTAATACTATAAATTCTTAGTGTCAACTTTTTAACACTATTAAAAATTAAACTATAAATTAAAATTTGTTATCTAGACTAACTATTGTACTCAATGTAATTGTCTAAAATTAAAGATAGTTCAGGATGTTTTAAAATAATGGATTTTACACATAAAGCTTCTTTAAATAAACAAACTTAGATGCTTTACCATTGTTAATAAAAGCTAAAACAACCTAAAATTTTATGCTCTTAAGTATTAGTTTAAACATAAACACAATATCGTTATTTTTTAATATTAATAAATTTCTATAAGTAAATAGATTATATAACATATAACTTTTTATGTGTTTTTTCTTTATAAATAAGTATTATTTATGAATTATGGAAAAGATTACTGTAATTATCTACTATAATCTTTTACAAAATTATAAATGATTACACTTTAAAGCATTGCTTCTAGAGTTAATATGAGGCTAATGTTACAAAACTTATTACAGACTTCTATTCTTTTAAACTTTTAAAAAGCTGCAAAAAGGTATCATAGGTTAATATTAATGGACACAGATTTTAAGCTGCATTTTACATAATAGTTAAATTAAAAACAAAACTACAAAACTTTAGAAATAAAATTTAAAACTTAATTTTTTTAGTCTTAATGTGTTGAAGTATTCTAAAGATAAATCTTTAATTATTTATTTTTTTTTAGTATCTTTTACTAAAAATTTTTAGCTTTACTGCTCAATACAACTATAATTACTGTAAATAAATATTATTATTAAGCAAAAACTAACAGACATCTAAAAAAAGGAAATTTTTTAGTAGTTTATTATTTGTTAAAGCAAAGCAGATTATAAACATATGATATAAAAAGAAGAATTTTGTCATTAAATATGATTTAAAAAAATAATTAATTTAATACAATAATGCTATTTTTGTTAATGATATAATAGTATAAAATTTCTATTTTGGCAGGTGTAGTTATTTTTTTTTGTTTAATTTTATGTAAAAAATTATTTTAAAAATTATTTTAATTTTATTTTGTTTAAAATATATACAACATCTAATTTCTCGAATAATAGAAAATAAATTATAATTTAAAAAATAAATTTTTTTTAGAAGTATTCTAACTTAGTTTAGATCTACTATATAACTATAATGTTTAAAAATTGACTCTATGAGGGTGTATATTTATTAATACAAAAAAATTACATTATTAGTTTTCATATAAGTTACTCCAATTTTTAAAAAAAAAAAACACAAAGCAAAAAAGCTATATGTGTTATATTGCTTATAACAGATAGCAATGTATTTTTTTACAAATATTAAAATAGTCATATTACCTTAATATGACTTCAAGTTCTTAGCTGAAAAATATATATATATATAAATTTTTACATTAAAGGCAATTTTAAAAATCATTTATATACTTTAATAGGGTTACTAATTTTTAGATCATACATGTTAGTATAGACTAGATCTAATAATTAGTAATTTATTTTGATTAAATTGTAGTTAGTTAAAAATCTCAATAAAAAACTATTTGCAAGAGATTTATTATCATGTGTAATAATTGTTTTAAGCTGAATAAGAAAATTCTGAATTACAAAAATAAATTGTATTCTTAGCTAGAAGCTTTATTTTAACTAATTTACTGTTTATGTCTAGATTAGATTCTTTTATTACAAATTTATTTTAATGTATATTATATTATAATTTCATTCTAAAATTATGCTAAAAATAGTTTTTTAGCATTATAGAATTTAAAACTAGATTGTAAAGCTTATTTGCTGTAAAAGGTAGATGGCGATATTACATGTTACATAGTATTTTTGTGTTTTTATAATGAGAATAAGTATACTTAGTCTGTTAATAAAAAAATTTAAAGCTTGCTTTTAATTTTCTATCATGATAAACTGTATATTCTAAACCTTAGGAGTATAAAAAAAGCTCTATAAAAAAATTTAGCTGATAAGTTAATTTAAAGCAGATAATACAGTTAGTAAGCAATTTGTTTTAGTGCCAAAAAGGGTAGTTAAAAAAGATAAAAATAAAACTATTTTTAGTAAAGCCTCTTATATAATAAAATTAGCGACAAATAGTTTAAAAAAAAAATAATTATTATCTTAGTATTCTAATAGATAAACCTTTTTATTAGTTAGTTTAATTATTTTTTATTTTATTGAATAAAGCTAAAATCAAGCTATATATATTTTATTTTGGACCTACTCATAAATCTTGTTATAGCTAATCCAAATTTTAAATTAAAAAAATTAAAGTTCACTTTAGCCTAAAAAAAAATTATCAATTATTTTTACTCCACTCACAAAAATTTTAAAAAAAAATATATTATAATAGATTCATTATTAAAAATTACATTGAAAACGTTTATAATGATCTAGCTAAGGCTATACTATGTAATAACAATGATTTTTTTAGACATTCAGTTGCAACAGCTTTAAATAAGTTTTATTTTCTGTGCATCTGAGGAGTAAAATAAGAATTAAAAATAAATTAAGATAATTATAAAAAATTAACAATAAAAAGAGAAGAAGTTAGAGTAGAGATTCTAGTGAATCCATTCAAGTAGCATTGCAAGGTAAGAGTTTTCTTAAAATTAGTTACTAGATACTAAATGATAGTCCAGTTTTTTACCTAATAAATAAAATGACTGTTAAAATGTAGTGAACTTATAGTTTAAGAAAAAATCGGTCTCAATTTTCCAAATTTAAAAATTAAAAAAAAAGAAGACAAAATAAAGAACTAAGAAATTTACTTTATATCATTATTAGTCTAACTATGCTAACAGTAATAATAGCTTAATTATAACGATGTAATTAAGTTAATAAGACAAAAAAAAATAAGTAATTAGTATAACACAGTATATTATAAAAGCTAAAAATTAAAAGATATAATAAAAGATAGTTAAGAAAAAAAGCTAAATTTGAACTAAACTTTTGGGCTAATTTATTATAATTTTGTTATTTTATAGCTTCTATGACAAAATTTATAAAGCATTTAGTTTAAGTATTGTTGAAATTAAGATAACTAAAATTACAGCTGTTTCTAAATATTATATGCCAAGTCCTCGTGGTTTTAATTAATTTTTTTGCAATTATGTAGGTTTGATTTAAAATGAGCTGAAATAACATCATTGTCATTAACGACATTGTTAAAGCTACTATTAAAAAAGGTTGTAAAGTTTGCGGGTATTAATAAATTAATGTTAACATAGTAGTCTACATCAAAAAAATTTATGGGTTTAGTTAGATAAAATTTATATGCTGTGATTAACAGCAGGCAATTGTTTACCTCTAAAAAAAGGAAATTAATACTAAATTTACTGTTTAACCGTGAGCATTGTTGCTTAATCTTTAAGTGTAAAGAACAAAAAGCATTGTTAATTATTGCCTGGTAAAAAATTGATTCTAATTTTATTGCATCTATATCTTTAAGCTTTATCAATCGATTATATTCTACTATGATGGCTTGCTAGAAAAAAGACAATTTATCTAGTGGCATGTATAACTATATTATTTTAATTTTAAACTTTAGTTAAACAACTTTTTTATCACATTAAATTTATTGCTTGTAATTTACAGGTTAGTTTATAATTTTGAAAGAAAGTTTTAAGATTACTTTGTTAACATTGTTGATTTTAATAGCTTCACTAAGTTGTTTAAGGGCTTATTAATTGATGCATAGTTTAGTTAGCTATATAAAGTGGCTAAGTGTTTTTTAGAATTTTAATAAATTTTTAAAAAAATTATAATACAACACAAACATAAGAGATCAAATCAAACTAAATAACTACATGATAAAAATATTTTTTGTAAAATTTCAAGTAAGTTTTAAAAATAAAAAAAAATTAACTGTTTTTTATATGCTTACGTGTTTTTAGAATTAAATATACCTTTCTTATTTATAGAAGTTAAATTGTGTAAATACTAATAAAAAAATCACATTTTACTTCAATTAAGATTTGTAAAATTTTTGTTGCAATGTCTTTTTATTTAATTTTAATATTTAATACATTTTTTTAGGGTATAAGCTAATTAATTCGAGAGATAATAGAAAATTTAATTTAAATTGCTTGTTACGATAGTAAAAAATTTTTAAGAATAAAATTTTATGATAAAGATTTTAAATTAGGTATAAGTTTATGTTACAAATTATTGATCTGTGCATTTCTATTATTGATGACATTACAAAATAAGACTTTTTTGCAGGTAATATATAATCTTTGCTATAATCTTAGACAAAAATATGATCTTTATAGCAAGCAATATTGGTAAATTATACTGCTAAAATAAGAAATTAAATGCTAGAATAAATGAATTCGTTTTAGAGAAAAATATATCTAAAGACTTGGTTTCTGTATCAAGCTGTCATATAGATCATCAATATAGTTTTTACAATTAAATTTAAAAGGTTTTTTTTATAAATTTTAAAAAAATTTGCTAAAATAGAGCCTCTAACTAAGTTTATATAGGGGTTTATTAAATCATAAAAGTTATAAGTTAGATTTTTTTATAACCTTATACATAAAATCAGAAATCAGTATCAGCAGGTCATTTAAAATTACAAAGTAGATATGTTTTTACTTATATAAATCTTATGCCATAAGCTTTTTATAATATATTTTTTTAAATTATATAAAGTTACTTGTGAAAATTTAATTATAAAATAGTTTTAAGTGTAGTTAAATATTAAGAGGCTTAAAAAGTTAAAGTCAAGCAGTAGCTTAACAAAAAGATACTTAAGTCAATGTTTATATTATGCATAAAACAATTGTTTTTAAGCATATGGTTTATATAGCCTTAAAATTAAATCTTTCAAGGTCAATTTAAAGTAAATTGAGTTTTTTTATTTTTACTAACTTGTATCTTTGTGCTATCAAAGTAGTAATTTTAATTTTTCAATTCAAATCTTTGCTTTGAGTTGTATAAAGTAATTTTTTATTTTAATGTTTTACAGCATATAAAGGATTATGTCAAACAAACAATAAAGTTTACAAACAGGCTAATTAACATCTTTTTTTAGCATTTAAAGCAATAGAAACTATTTAAAAAAAAATTAATACTAAAGATCTTTATTATGTTGCTAGGAACAAATATGGTTAGTAAAATTTTGCAGTTATAATTTGTTGTCAAGTTTTAGAAATGCTATTAAATATATTTTTTCACAGTATAAAAAAAATGTTATCTTTAAATTTGAATCTCTGTTTTATAATAAAGATTTTTTTGTAAATGCAACAGATTATTTTACAATAGCATATTGTAGATAAATGCTTTATAATAGTGTTAATCTAAAATTTAGTTTTTGAGTATATCTTAATTTTTAATAGTTGCTCTAATTTTCATTTTAAAAAAAGTGGAAAGTCATGTTGCAACAGCGACATATAATATCATTTAGTAAAAAAATTTTATATTTGCTATAATTGACCTGTATTTTTATTTAAAAATTAAAAGACAAAAAAGCTTTAAAACTAAGATTAATAGTATAGTTACAAGCTTATTGATTTGTTTAGATAAAAAAAAGGCATTATATATAGCAATTTTACTGACTATTGTATGGTCTTTACAAAGCTACAAATAAATTTTTAAATAAAAGGTTTGATTTTAATATAAATAAAACATTAGAATATTAATATAATTAAAAAATACAAAGATTGCTATCTTTCACCATATGGATATATAATATTTATGATCAAACAGCTAACTTAAAATAAAGCTTGTTTAGTACTTAAGAGCTTTATCTGATAAAAAAGTTTAAAGAGACAAATTTTTAGATAATGTGGGGGAGTGTAACTTTAAAAAAAAAATATAAAATTTATATAATTATAAAGTTAATTAAAACATATTGGCACATGGGATATAGATATAGTCTTTAATGGTTACATATGTTAAATAAAAATCAATGGCAGTATAGTTTGCTTGATTAAGTTTAATTGGCCCTTTATTATAATGTGATAAAATAGACTAAATTATTTTTGCATTTAAAATGTTTACTTTCTAAGGCTATCTAATTTACAGATATTTTTATAATTAGTAAAAAACTTTTATTATCTTATATGGCTATCATATTTGTATATAATTCTTAATTGTTATTTTGATTTTTTTATTTTTTATTATTAATAACTATTATAGCAATAAGTAATTTTTTAATCAAATATTTCTATTAACTTTTAGGCTATATATAACTCATACTTTGCTTCATAACGAGCCTTACTTAATCTTTATATATATAATTTTTAAATAATAATTGTATAATTAAGGTATTTTTGTGGCTATCTAGCTTTAATATTGGTGACACCCTTGTATAGCTGACTAAAGCTATTTATTATAAGCATATATTTATTAGTATAAAGACTTGCTTGCTATAAATCTTTACTTTTTTTTAAATTTTATATAAATAAGTATGTATTATGTAGAATTTAGAAAAGAGTTACTAGTTTAGTTAAAATTATAGTGCTTCTGTTAAAAAAAATTTGTCATTATTAAAGAAAAAAATACTATAAGATATGTTAACATATACAAATAAATTCTTAAAAAAAGAAGTGTATGTTTTTGGTCTAAAATTTTTGGCAAAAAAAGTTAGAGGAAATTATTTCTTTATTAGGCTTTCTTTTATACGAATAAATAAATTTTAATTTTATTATTTTACTTTATAATAAAATTTAAAAGTAATACTTTACTATAAGTTAAGCTCTAATAGACAAAGTGGTGCTAAAATTTTAAGAAAGATAGGCTAGCACACAGGCTTTAATTATCATTATTTTCTTGCTATAAGTATTAAGTCCTGATTGTATATGTCATTACTAAAAAAAAATAGTCTATTTAAGATTGTGCTAAAAACTGCAGCTATAAAGATACTTAAGCATATTCTGGAGCTTTGCAAAAAGAAAGAATCTTTATAGTATTTTTACTTATCTTATGCTTCATAAAATTTTTAAGCAAAAAATTGTACATATCAAAATCTATTTTTCAGTAAAGTAAGTCTATATACCTTAAAGCTTTTTTTTAAACAAATGTTTTTAATATATATAGTATTTTTAATTTCTGTCTTATCTAAATACTAACATAAAAGTGAGGTACATATTACTGTATAGATAAATTAATTTAAAATCTTGATATAAACACATAACTCCAATAGATTTATGCTTTCATTAAAAATGCTATTGGTTATAATGTTAAGAACTAAGCTTTTTGCTTAATCTAAAGTAAAAAAATTTATACTTATCATTATATTAAATTTTATGCACTAGTTCTATGTAAAAGTTGATTTCTTAAACTCAACTTATGAGTTACTGAATAAATTATTAAACTACTTAAAAAATTGTTTTAATGATTGCCCTAGTCAAAGCTTAAAGATCTAGATTCAATATATTATTATTTATCTCATATACTCAATACTTTAACCTCTAAAATATGACTAAAAGTAAACTTATATTATAGCAACCAGACATGCCTCTATTTTTTGGCTTGTAGCGACTACCAAAAACTTTTTTAATCTTTTTATATAGATGTCTCATATAATTTGCCATTTAAAGAATGCAGTAGTTATCATATTGCTTCTAATTCTACTATATGTTTATTATAACCTTTACTAAAAGCCTACAAGACTTTAAAAAATCTCTTTAAATAGGCCTTAAGAAAAGAACTTAGAACATTAATAAAAAACAGAACTAGGATAAAGGGCTCTTTTAACCACTTTTTAGCTACTATAAAGATGATACAAACCTTAGAAAACTAATGAATCTAGTTAAAAAGGCAGTATATAAAAGCTACTTTAGATAAAAAATTCTTTTAATTTAGCTAATTAAAAACTAATTAATTTTGTAAATAATATTATATAAAAAAATTGTAAAGATTAATGTGACATCTAGATTGAAAATATTGTACTAAATTAATGTGGATGTTCTATTATATAAAAACTATCTTATTATTATAATGTTAATTTTTTGTATTAAGCACACCCAAACTAAATACAATTAGATGCTTTTTTACAATTGGCTTTAGTAAAGTAATAGTTAATTAAAAGATGTTGTATTTGCTAATAAAATTTCATAAATTCTAATCTTTATAAGTTTTTTTTAGCTTAGAAGCTTTTTTGATGCTAAATATATAAAAAAGCAATAATTAATTTTTTTTATTATATTAATAAAATTAAAATGATCAAGGTGAACAAGAATATCCAGTCTTAGATCTGAAACATTTTTAGTATTTTATAAAGCCTTATAACTTCTTGGGTATTTTTCTTAAAATGAGATAATTTCTAATAAAGAAACAATAAAATAAGTAACCTTACTTTATTGTTATAAAAAATGATATATTTTGTATTCTAAATCTTGCAGCCTAAAAGATTGTTATTAGTAAAAAATTAACCTAATAAATTTCTATTATTTTAGCTCAACTATGTTTATTAGCAAATAACTATCTATCTACTAACTTTATTTTTTAACAATAATAGCTTAAACATAAATCTAATAGAATTATAATTTAAATACTTTTAATTTAAACAGATATCACTAGATATGCTTTTCATTAACAATCATAATGTGCTACTATAAAAGATAATTTTTAAAAAAATTAAAGATATTAATTAAAAATTAACAACTTAAAAAAGTTTTTTAGCTAGTTAAAAGGTTTTAGTTTTTTTAATCTTTAAATCAAAGATTAATGTCAATTATTTTTTAAATATAACTTTAGTTATTATTCCGATCAGTGATTGCCAAAGATTAATTTAATTAAATAATGGCTTGATTTTTATTAATCTTGAAAATTATAGATTGAGTATAAAAGTATATATTAATTTATATGCATTATAGGTTAGCATAAAAAAAATAATTCTCTTATTTGAATATGTTTTTTTCACTTTCTCTCTGCATATAAATTATAATTTTTGGCAGCAATTTCTTTACTACTACTCTTTATATAATTTAAACATATTTTGGTTAAGTTACTGATTTTTTTATTATAAGTTATTTTATATTAAAGATTCTCTTTATACTTATAAACATTAAGTTCATTTAATACTTGGCTATTTATAGAGTTTAAAGCAGAATATATTTAGCAAATTCTTTTGTTATTACATTTTTACATTTGGTAGAAAATTGTAAATGTTTAAGATATAATTAAGTTTTGTAAAATACGAATGCAAAACTAGATATAAGATTAATCTGAGCAAGCTAATAAGTCATATTTCATTCATTATCTTTTTGCCTACATCATAAATTCTTTATTGAGTTAGTAATAAGACACCTGAAACACTTTAAAGCTTTAAAGAGGCTTGTTTTACAAATATTTTGCCTCTTGCCAAGTAAGTAACTTACTACATTGGAAATAATTTATGTGAGATCTAGCTAAAATTAGTTAATCAGTTCTTTCTGCCCTTTAAAGAGTCGTTTTTATTTGGCAATTTTTTTTCTAGTCTAAAAAAGTTTTAAAATTTTATAATATTATATAAAATTTGGTTATATTAAAAACACTATTTTTAATAGATAATTTTAGATATAGGTGCCTTTATTTTGCTCTGGAACTATCTGGCAAAAAGATGTTTAATTTTTACATAATGCTAGAAGAATTTTTTAACTTTTAATTTATATACAAAAAGAAATTGCTAAAATATTTTAAAAAGGATTGTAACCATTGTCTACTTATAATAGTAATAAAATGTGTTCTAAAAAGAAATTTATAATAAGTAATATAACTTTTAAGTTAGTAAAAAAAAGCCATAAAAAAAATTCTGACAGATATAATTGCGCCAGCTGGCAATTAATATAAAATGAGGGTCTAAAACAGGTCTTATAAGTATTTGTAACAATTGTTCATAAGACCTAAATATAAAATTAGCTAGATGGTTAGCAACCATAGATCAAAATTTTGTAATTAAAATCAAACAGACTATTATCTTAGCATTAATTTAAAGAAAAATTTGCTCTTTAAGCTATAAAAAGGGATAAAATAATGAAGCAGACTTGCATATGTGTGTCTTAAGTCATAAGATTCTCAACTTTCCTTGAAAATTGGTAGTAAAAAGTCTATATTTTGTTCAGGCTATTATCCATTTTGCTTATTTCTATATTACTCAGGCTAATAAAAATCTCAATAAACAATATTGCTTTTATCAAGACTTTTTTTTATAAATATATACACCTTGCAGCTTGCTTTTTGTTAAATAGCAAGTTATGTATTATAACAGTTTAGCATCTTCATACTTTTTATATGTTATTGTATAGTAATTAAAAAAATAAGTCCTTTATTTGGTTTTTCATACAGTCATATGTCTTAGTTTTATATAAAAATTTTAATAAATGAGACAGTTGAAAAAAAAACAATTATCTCATTATAGAATATTAAAAAAGTTTTTAATTTTTCTTTTAAATAAGATTTTGAACTAAAAAAAGAAAAGTATGTTTAATACATAAAATCCTGTGGAAGAAAAAAACTGATTGCAAAGGGTATATGAGAACAACAATTATTATGACAACAACCATAATTTGGATCTAGATGCACAAGAGCTGAGTTATTTTAGTATTATAGATTAGTAGCAAAAAAAAACTTAATTTTTTATTATATGCTAGTCACATTTCATCATTCTTTTTTATTAGTTTTGTCTTTTTTACTAAAAAGATAAAAAAAATCTATTATAAATTTGTCATAATTTTGTTTAAAATCAAAGATTGTCATCAGGCAACTACATAAAATATTTAGCATATTTATGACATTGTTTAAAAAATAGTTTTTTTTCATTTGTTATTACTATTAATAAATTTTATAACAGCGCAATGTCTTTATTATAGCAAAGATATATTTTCAGCCCAAGTATCTTTTTATTACAATAAACATTTTATGGTTGCCAAGTTTTTTTAATTTCTTGGCAAAAACTAAAAACCTTTTTCTTATGCTTAGTTTATCTAAGCTATATCTAAATAAGCATTGACTTAGTTTAAAAAATTATTAAGAAACAAACAAAACTTAGTTAAAATGAATATATAAAGCTAATTATAGAATAAGTGCAGGAAGTGTAAGATGATTGTTAGAAAAAAACTACTTATAATTACCCATTTTTTACTATAATAAAAAATTTGTAGGTATAAGCTTCAATAAAAATGGGACCAAAAAATAATGTTAACATTTAAATTTTATTAGTAAGCGTTTAGAATTGTGCCACTTACTTGCTCTGTTAAATTATTAATAATATAAGATATTTAATGCTAATAATTACTATAAAAAATTTTATAAGTCTTGATATTTAGCTTGCTAACATTATTTAAACTGCTGATGGTTTAATTATCTCAAGGATATAATGTAAAATCCTTATTTGTTTATAAGTAAACTAAAATTTATATATATTTTTTATTTGGCAACTGATTTGTTTTTGACCAATTAGTGTACTGGTCTAATACTATCTTTGATATACTTTTTTTATTAATGATTGATTAAAAGCAATTATATTAAACTAATTTATTATATTTTTTCTTGTCTAAATAGATTTTGACTAAATTGCTCTTAATCGTGACATATACAAAACATAAAATATAATAAATGGCTTAACTTATATTTCTGTCTTTTAAAAGTTTTTTATTTTATAGCTTTTTATAATCGTCATATGGCTACCAAGCGACAAAAAATTATAGAATCTATAGCAATTTAGAAAAAAATTTATAAACAGTTTTTACTTACTTTTTTAACTTTACTTCTAAAATTTTATAATTTAATAAATTCTACTTAAGTTGATTATATTTCTCCCTGTTAATTTTTAGCCAATTTTAATTAAGTTATAAGGTCATAAATGTGATCTGCTTTTTTTATTATAGCAATCATTATTAGGCAATATGATTTATCAGCTTTATAATGTTTGTTGCTAGGTTGTTGTAAAAAAAAATATAAGCCTAAAACCTAAGCAACCATTTGCAAGTCTTCCTTCTGATTTTTAAATCAATAGCTAATTTTTTCATAGAGATTAGTTTTACCTTAGAAATGCATACTATTTATATAGTTTCAAATCAAATTTATACAAAATTAGTATAGAAAAGTTACTATTAACTTGTTACATTCTAATTTAAATTGTGAAAAAATTGCAAAAGCATTACATAATTAATTTTTTTCAATTTATTTTTCTATATTTAATAATGTTTTGCAAATAGCTGTCAAAGCATAAGTTTGTGGAAAATTTGCATTTTGAATATTTATAATATGCTAAAACAGTTAGCTATTTTAGCTTTTTGAGCACCTAAATAGCTTTTAAAAAACAAAACTATAAAAATTTCTGCTTTAATACAAAAATCAAGAAATTTAGCTATAGCTGCAAATTTGGATTGATTTGATAAAGATATTTAACAACTATAAAGATTAAAATAAAATATTTAGCTTCTAGGGTTTTTTTTCTTTATTTGCTTTGTCTTTATAGCTTTGATCCTAATTAACTCTTACTACTACAAACTTAAGTTCATATTATATTCCTGAATTTTACATTTTTTAAGCTACAGATTAAAATTTTACCAACCAGAAAAGGAATTTTCTTTAAGGGTATGCCAAATGTTCATAAAGTCTCATTAATTAGACATATTATACTAACTAAACTATACATTGCATAACTTAATCTTAAGTAATAAAAAAAATAATCTATAGCTTGTTAAAAAATTGTAAACTCAATAAATCAAATTTCTTTTGGAACTTTTTTTTTATTAGAAATCTTTTTTGTTTATTTAGTAGATATAAGTGTGTTTACAGCAAATTAATCTGTTATCTATTAATTTATAATTCATCACAAAAACAAATTTACAAAGCCAAAATGATTTTTGTGATTTTGATACAAGGAAAAAAAAATTTTAAATTTATCTAGTATATTTATTAATTATTTGTTTCCTTCTTTATTTTGCTTTTCTTTTTTAGAAAGTATATAGCTTTATTGGCAAAGTTAATATCTTTTGATTTAAAAAAAAACTTTTTTTTTAGTAATACAATTCAATATGAGAAAAATTGTTTATATATATGTCATTATTTGAGCTATGTTTTATTAGATTAAGAAAAAACTTTTTGTATATCTTTCTATTTTTATAGTTTTATTATGTTTGTTAAGACATCTATTTAATACTTTTAATAGAAATTTTAAGCTTGATCTTGTTTATAAAGATTTAAATTTGTAAGCTAACTTAGCTATAGAAACTAGTGTTGTATTTAGATGTTGTCATTATCTTAAGCTTTAAGTTATCATTATTTTTTGAAAAAAGAATTTGAGTTTAGCACAAGATGTGGAAGATTGATCATCTATTGTTTTAAAACTTATATCATGTGATTTAATAAATAAACATTAGTAGTTTTATGGCTTTTTTTAAATTAAATCAGCTTAAAGTTTTATAAAAAACTTAAAGGGTGCACTTACTATGTTTTAAGTTTAGTTTTGAGTAATGTCAATCTTTTGAATAGTAGTATAGTAATTTTTTTTTAGTAAAATTCAACACTGTTAAAATTTAAATACAAAGAAAATACCCTTTTTACATATAGTTTATAGTATTTTTTTAACATAAGTTGGTAAAGCAATTTAAAAAAGATACATTAGCTTGGCATACTATTCTTAGAGTATGCATCTTTATCATTTAAATTTATTAAATTTTTGTTTTAATTAATCACTGTTTTAGTAAGTATAATTTAAAAATAAAGATTTGACCAGATAGAAATCAAGAGAGTTTTTAATGTTAACCTAGTAGATATTAGGAAGCTAAATGCAAGTGCATAGTTTAGTTTGTCTTAATTAAAATAGGCAATTAGAGCTTTAATTATTTAAACAATTATAGTACTTGCAGTAACACAAAGATTTATATTACTTATCTTAGGCTTTAGTTTTAGTTGGCATACAATTGATGCAAAACAATATTACTAAATTTATTACTTTTACTATTTTTTGCAAACTTTAAAAAAAAATTATAGTATTTTATTTATATTTAATTGTTAAATTGCTTAGCATTAGTATTTGTACACTTTTTTAATTTATTAATAAACTTGCTTAGCTTGTGTTACATAAATAGTAAAAATTTTGACCATTTGTCTTTAATCTTTATAAATTAAATCTGTAGTCTACTACTATTATATGGGTTTTATACTGCTGTACAGTTTTTGATATTTATACTTAGTTGTTAAGTAAAGTTTAAAACTAGACTATTTGCCTTTGTAGAAGTTTTAAATCTTTTTAGCAAGTAATAATTTAACTAAAGTTACTTTAACAGATTTTTCTTGTTGAGTTACAACCTTAATTTTTGCCAAATAGTAAACTATAAATTTGGGGCATTGTATTGTTTTAAATAACAATTGCTTTAGAGGTCAGTATTAAGAGCTTTATAATAGCAACAAAAACTTTTTGCTTAATCTGATAAAAATGATAAGTCTATCTTTTGCTCTTCTTGGTTTTTTTTCTAGTTAATTAAATTTTTGTTTTAAATCAACTTAATTAATTGATTTAAATAAATTAACATTTTAAAACCAAAAAAAGCTAGTTTTACTATATTTTGCACCGAAAAACAAAAATTGTAGTTTTGTTACTAAAAAATATAAGTGTTAAGTTTTTTAGTAAATAATTGTTATAGTAAAATTTATTGTTATGTTACATTTTTATAATTTATTAAAATTTTTATTTTAAAAAATTATATATTAAAATTATATAATAAAAAAGCTTAGAGAAAAAGGAGCAAAAAAAACACTCAGATCACATTACTTATCAACAAATTTCAGTCTTAATTTAAGCAAGACCTAAGGCTTTTTTTACATTTTAAAATATTTACTTTGTTTCATATAGCTAAAAGTTAATCTATGTCATTTAACTTAACAGATAAATTCATTTTTAATCTTTGTAAAGCTAATCTAGAAATAAACCTTTTTTAGAATTTTGTTGTAATTAATATTATCATGTTCACTTTATTCTTTCAAAAATAACTTTATCTTTTGTACTAAAATTAGAAAAAAAACTTGTCTGGCATTTTTGTAGGTCTTCAATTTTTTGCCAAGGACATAAGGCATATTAAAATCAGCATTGTTCTAAATTAAGCACTATATTATATTGATCTTATTGATTATAAATGCTTATACACATCATCACTATAAAAAAAGATTGTAAATTCAAAAATTAACTTAAGTAGTTTGGTAATAATATTTAAATTAACTAAAGTAAGCTTTCCAAATCAGAAAATAGTAAAAAAATGTGGTGGGTAATTACTAATAGGGCAATAAGCTATTTTGTTAAAACTATAATTGAGAAAGCCAAAAGACTTTGGACTCAATTAATTAATTATTTGATTTTAGCTATTTAAAACAGAAAATCTGATCATTGCCAATGTAATAGATGCTGGCAGAAAAGAAATAAGGTGAGACTGTTCACTTCATAGTGACTAGGTCAAAAAATAGCATCAACTTTTGTTTTTAGCAATAAATAAACTGTTGTCCATGTTTATCATATTAAATTTAATTATAGTTTATATATCTTTGTTTTTTTATAATCTAAATTATTACAATTTTTTCATATGGCAACAAAAGCTTGTTTTCTAGTATTTTCATTGGCAATTTTAATATTTTTTTTTATAATAAAATTCTCTAGTGAATTTTAAATTTTTTTCTTCACAAGGAAGTATATATTGGTTTACTATGAAGATAGATGCAAAGGAGGATTTTGTTTCTGCCTTGTGAGCGTAAAAATATTTTTTAACAAATTAAAATTTTACCACATATGCTAGCTAAGTTGACAATATAGTAGTAGCATTAAAATAAAAACAATAATTTTTCTTACCTAAAATTTAGTAGTAATGAAAAAATAATAGATTTTAGCTGTTATAACACTAATTAATTATATTTTACAATAATATTTAGTCTTGACAAAATAAATGAAAATCTTTTATGGCATAAAAAAACCTTTGTTTTGCTTAAGTTTTCGTCAAAAACTTTAGATTAGGTCAGTAAAAATTATATTATATTATAATATTTTAAATTAAATAAAAAATTAATTAGCTTATTTAAGGCCAAATACTATGATTAAGTTTATTAGTTTATTTATTATTATTCTGAAGTATATTAGCTAAGTATTAGTAGTTTGCAGATGCATTATTTATCATTTATTTATTTGTTTATTTGTACTATTTTGTTTTTCTATTTATCAGTACAGGTAATTAGATATTAAAGTTTGCAAAACTGAGCATGTATGTTATTATAAAAATTCAATCTTAGGTTGATTTTCTATATTTTTTTAATTTAATTTTGATAAAACCAATTCTTTTTATTAGTCAATCTAACAACCTGGGAAAAACATCGATATTAATCTCTAAAAATACTAAAATTAAAAACTCATTCTTTATTATATAAATGGTCTACTTGTAATTGTTTAACCTTTTTTTAAAGCCCTTTTTATAATTGTTGTTGATTAAAAAAAATCAAGTGTTAGTACTTTATTATATAATTTAGTATAACCTTTATAAAAGGCCAGTCTTAATAGCTTTATTTGTTTTTTTTTAGCTAAGTAAATATAGAAATTTAAAAAATTTAAGTTAATCTCATTCTTATGATTTACCTTATTCAGTAACTTGTAGTAGAGTTAGTTATAGTGTTAGGATTAGGTGAATGTTGTTGTTTCATTGCTTTATTTTTACAGCATAAGCAAAGGTAGCATTATAGTCGCCATATAATTGCACTTAAATTATAATATAAAAAATATATAATCCTGCTTATTTATGACAAATTAAGCAAAGAAAAATTTTAAAATCTTATTGTTTCTGAATATTTTTAAATACATCCTGTAGTAGCACTATAATTTATATTTTTAATATCTTTCTTCTTTTTTACTATATAAAAAGGTTTCAATAGTATATGTCTTAAATTCACTTTTTTAGTCATTAATGAGATTAATAATGTAAAATGCAAAAAGTTTTTTATTATTTTTATTAAATTATAAAACTTAACCTAAATACTAAATAAACTTTTAAGTAATTTCAATATAGGTATCTTTAATTAATCTCAGTAAACTTAAAATAAAATTGATGACTAGTTAAATTTTTTAATTATACTAAATACTTTTTGAGATTTCAGAGACTATTATCTTTGTTAACATATTAAAAAAAGTATGTAAAAAAG
>CALNHX010011477.1:0-31824 GCA_940337035.1 Agriotes lineatus
ATAGAAACTGGGTATGGCTAAGCCATAGTAATGCTGAAAGAGCGCTACAGAGTCCCAAGACCACATAGAAGAGCTTATATCCCAAAACGTCACGGAAATTATATTCGTAGCTTTGCTTTATGGTTCTTATAAGCGAAGCATTTATTTGACATCACGGTGCTAAAGAGTAAAGACTTAAAGTGAGTGAGTTTTATTTTGTTCTAGCTTTCAGCATTTCAGAAGTGAGATAAACATCTGAAAATGCGAGCGTAGTATACGTAGTTGACTTCTGTGAAAGTGATACCCAATACGACAATGATAAAAAAATTCTCAATGGATATACTTATATTAAAATGAATAGAAACTGGGTATGGCTAAGCCATAGTAATGTTAAAACAGCGCTAAAGAAACCCAAGACCACATAGAACAGCTTGTAGCCGAAAACGTCACGGAAATTGTACTCGTAGCTTTGCTTATGGTTCTTATAAGCAGAGCATCCATTTGACATCGCGGTGCCAACGAATAAAGCCTTAAAGTAAGTAAGTTATATTTTGTTCCAGTTTTCAGCATTTCAGAAGTGATATAAACATCTGCAAAGGCGAGCGTAATATAGGTAGTTGACGTTTGTGAAAGTGATACCCAATACGACAATGATACAGAAAATCTCAAGGGACTTACTTACATTAAAATGGATAGGAACTACGTATGGCTAAGCCATAGTAACGTTGCAACAACGCTACAGAAAGTCAAGACCACATAGGAGAGCTTGTAGCCCAAAACGTCACGGAAATTGTATTCGTAGCTTTGCTTTATGGTTCTTATAAGCGGAGCACTCATTTGACATAGCGGTGCCAAAGAGTAAAGCTTTAAAGTAAGTGAGTTTTATTTTGTTCTAGTTTTCAGCATTTCAGAAGTGATATAAACATCTGCAATGGCGAGAGTAATATACGTAGTTGACGTCTGCGAAAGTGGTACTCAATACGACAATGATAAAAAAAATTCTCAATGGATATACTTATATTAAAATGAATAGAAACTGGGTATGGCTAAGCCATAGTAATGTTAAAACAGCGCTAAACAAACCCAAGACCACATAGGAGAGCTTGTAGCCGAAAACGTCACGGAAATTGTACTCGTAGCTTTGCCTATGGTTCTTATAAGCAGAGCATCCATTTGACATCGCGGTGCCAAAGAATAAAGCCTTAAAGTAAGTAAGTTATATTTTGTTCCAGTTTTCAGCATTTCAGAAGTGATATAAACATCTGCAAAGGCGAGCGTAATATAGGTAGTTGACGTTTGTGAAAGTGATACCCAATACGACAATGATACAGAAAATCTCAAGGAACTTACATTAAAATGAATAGGAACTACGTATGGCTAAGCCATAGTAACGTTGCAACAACGCTACAGAAAGTCAAGACCACATAGGAGAGCTTGTAGCCCAAAACGTCACGGAAATTGTATTCGTAGCTTTGCTTTATGGTTCTTATAAGCGGAGCACTCATTTGACATAGCGGTGCCAAAGAGTAAAGCTTTAAAGTAAGTGAGTTTTATTTTGTTCTAGTTTTCAGCATTTCAGAAGTGATATAAACATCTGCAATGGCGAGAGTAATATACGTAGTTGACGTCTGCGAAAGTGGTACTCAATACGACAATGATAAAAAAAATTCTCAATGGATATACTTATATTAAAATGAATAGAAACTGGGTATGGCTAAGCCATAGTAATGTTAAAACAGCGCTAAACAAACCCAAGACCACATAGGAGAGCTTGTAGCCGAAAACGTCACGGAAATTGTACTCGTAGCTTTGCCTATGGTTCTTATAAGCAGAGCATCCATTTGACATCGCGGTGCCAAAGAATAAAGCCTTAAAGTAAGTAAGTTATATTTTGTTCCAGTTTTCAGCATTTCAGAAGTGATATAAACATCTGCAAAGGCGAGCGTAATATAGGTAGTTGACGTTTGTGAAAGTGATACCCAATACGACAATGATACAGAAAATCTCAAGGAACTTACATTAAAATGAATAGGAACTACGTATGGCTAAGCCATAGTAACGTTGCAACAACGCTACAGAAAGTCAGGACCACATAGGAGAGCTTGTAGCCCAAAACGTCACGGAAATTGTATTCGTAGCTTTGCTTTATGGTTCTTATAAGCGGAGCACTCATTTGACATAGCGGTGCCAAAGAGTAAAGCTTTAAAGTTAGTGAGTTTTATTTTGTTCTAGTTTTCAGCATTTCAGAAGTGATATAAACATCTGCAATGGCGAGAGTAATATACGTAGTTGACGTCTGCGAAAGTGGTACTCAATACGACAATGATAAAAAAAATTCTCAATGGATATACTTATATTAAAATGAATAGAAACTGGGTATGGCTAAGCCATAGTAATGTTAAAACAGCGCTAAACAAACCCAAGACCACATAGGAGAGCTTGTAGCCGAAAACGTCACGGAAATTGTACTCGTAGCTTTGCCTATGGTTCTTATAAGCAGAGCATCCATTTGACATCGCGGTGCCAAAGAATAAAGCCTTAAAGTAAGTAAGTTATATTTTGTTCCAGTTTTCAGCATTTCAGAAGTGATATAAACATCTGCAAAGGCGAGCGTAATATAGGTAGTTGACGTTTGTGAAAGTGATACCCAATACGACAATGATACAGAAAATCTCAAGGAACTTACATTAAAATGAATAGGAACTACGTATGGCTAAGCCATAGTAACGTTGCAACAACGCTACAGAAAGTCAAGACCACATAGGAGAGCTTGTAGCCCAAAACGTCACGGAAATTGTATTCGTAGCTTTGCTTTATGGTTCTTATAAGCGGAGCACTCATTTGACATAGCGGTGCCAAAGAGTAAAGCTTTAAAGTAAGTGAGTTTTATTTTGTTCTAGTTTTCAGCATTTCAGAAGTGATATAAACATCTGCAATGGCGAGAGTAATATACGTAGTTGACGTCTGCGAAAGTGGTACTCAATAGGACAATGATAAAAAAAATGCTCAATGGATATACTTATATTAAAATGAATAGAAACTGGGTATGGCTAAGCCATAGTAATGTTAAAACAGCGCTAAACAAACCCAAGACCACATAGGAGAGCTTGTAGCCGAAAACGTCACGGAAATTGTACTCGTAGCTTTGCTTATGGTTCTTATAAGCAGAGCATCCATTTGACATCGCGGTGCCAACGAATAAAGCCTTAAAGTAAGTAAGTTATATTTTGTTCCAGTTTTCAGCATTTCAGAAGTGATATAAACATCTGCAAAGGCGAGCGTAATATAGGTAGTTGACGTTTGTGAAAGTGATACCCAATACGACAATGATAGAGAAAATCTCAAGGGACTTACTTACATTAAAATGGATAGGAACTACGTATGGCTAAGCCATAGTAACGTTGCAACAACGCTACAGAAAGTCAAGACCACATAGGAGAGCTTGTAGCCCAAAACGTCACGGAAATTGTATTCGTAGCTTTGCTTTATGGTTCTTATAAGCGGAGCACTCATTTGACATAGCGGTGCCAAAGAGTAAAGCTTTAAAGTAAGTGAGTTTTATTTTGTTCTAGTTTTCAGCATTTCAGAAGTGATATAAACATCTGAATTGGCGAGAGTAATATACGTAGTTGACGTCTGCGAAAGTGGTACTCAATACGACAATGATAAAAAAAATTCTCAATGGATATACTTATATTAAAATGAATAGAAACTGGGTATGGCTAAGCCATAGTAATGTTAAAACAGCGCTAAACAAACCCAAGACCACATAGGAGAGCTTGTAGCCGAAAACGTCACGGAAATTGTACTCGTAGCTTTGCCTATGGTTCTTATAAGCAGAGCATCCATTTGACATCGCGGTGCCAAAGAATAAAGCCTTAAAGTAAGTAAGTTATATTTTGTTCCAGTTTTCAGCATTTCAGAAGTGATATAAACATCTGCAAAGGCGAGCGTAATATAGGTAGTTGACGTTTGTGAAAGTGATACCCAATACGACAATGATACAGAAAATCTCAAGGAACTTACATTAAAATGAATAGGAACTACGTATGGCTAAGCCATAGTAACGTTGCAACAACGCTACAGAAAGTCAAGACCACATAGGAGAGCTTGTAGCCCAAAACGTCACGGAAATTGTATTCGTAGCTTTGCTTTATGGTTCTTATAAGCGGAGCACTCATTTGACATAGCGGTGCCAAAGAGTAAAGCTTTAAAGTAAGTGAGTTTTATTTTGTTCTAGTTTTCAGCATTTCAGAAGTGATATAAACATCTGCAATGGCGAGAGTAATATACGTAGTTGACGTCTGCGAAAGTGGTACTCAATACGACAATGATAAAAAAAATGCTCAATGGATATACTTATATTAAAATGAATAGAAACTGGGTATGGCTAAGCCATAGTAATGTTAAAACAGCGCTAAAGAAACCCAAGACCACATAGAACAGCTTGTAGCCGAAAACGTCACGGAAATTGTACTCGTAGCTTTGCCTATGGTTCTTATAAGCAGAGCATCCATTTGACATCGCGGTGCCAAAGAATAAAGCCTTAAAGTAAGTAAGTTATATTTTGTTCCAGTTTTCAGCATTTCAGAAGTGATATAAACATCTGCAAAGGCGAGCGTAATATAGGTAGTTGACGTTTGTGAAAGTGATACCCAATACGACAATGATACAGAAAATCTCAAGGGACTTACTTACATTAAAATGGATAGGAACTATGTATGGCTAAGCCATAGTAAAGTTGCAACAACGCTACAGAAAGTCAAGACCACATAGGAGAGCTTGTAGCCCAAAACGTCACGGAAATTGTATTCGTAGCTTTGCTTTATGGTTTTTATAAGCGGAGCACTCATTTGACATAGCGGTGCCAAAGAGTAAAGCTTTAAAGTAAGTGAGTTTTATTTTGTTCTAGTTTTCAGCATTTCAGAAGTGATATAAACATCTGCAATGGCGAGAGTAATATACGTAGTTGACGTCTGTGAAAATGGTACCCAATACGACAATGATAAAGAAATTCACAACTGTCCTACTTATATTAGAAAGAATAGAAACTGGGTATGGCTAAGCCATATTAATGCTGAAACAGCGCTACAGAGTCCCAAGACCACATAGAAGAGCTTATATCCAAAACGTCACGGAAATTATATTCGTAGCTTTGCTTTATGGTTCTTATAAGCGAAGCATTTATTTGACATCACGGTGCTAAAGAGTAAAGACTTAAAGTAAGTGAGTTTTATTTTGTTCTAGCTTTCAGCATTTCAGAAGTGAGATAAACATCTGAAAATGCGAGCGTAGTATACGTAGTTGACTTCTGTGAAAGTGATACCCAATACGACAATGATACAGAAAATCTCAAGGGACTCACTTACATTAAAATGGATAGGAACTACGTATGGCTAAGCCATAGTAAAGTTGCAACAACGCTACAGAAAGTCAAGACCACATAGGAGAGCTTGTAGCCCAAAACGTCACGGAAATTGTATTCGTAGCTTTGCTTTATGGTTTTTATAAGCGGAGCACTCATTTGACATAGCGGTGCCAAAGAGTAAAGCTTTAAAGTAAGTGAGTTTTATTTTGTTCTAGTTTTCAGCATTTCAGAAGTGATATAAACATCTGCAATGGCGAGAGTAATATACGTAGTTGACGTCTGTGAAAGTGGTACCCAATACGACAATGATAAAGAAATTCACAACTGTCCTACTTATATTAGAAAGAATATAAACTGGTATGGCTAAGCCATAGTAATGCTGAAAGAGCGCTACAGAGTCCCAAGACCACATAGAAGAGCTTATATCCCAAAACGTCACGGAAATTATATTCGTAGCTTTGCTTTATGGTTCTTATAAGCGAAGCATTTATTTGACATCACGGTGCTAAAGAGTAAAGACTTAAAGTAAGTGAGTTTTATTTTGTTCTAGCTTTCAGCATTTCAGAAGTGAGATAAACATCTGAAAATGCGAGCGTAGTATACGTAGTTGACTTCTGTGAAAGTGATACCCAATACGACAATGATACAGAAAATCTCAAGGGACTTACTTACATTAAAATGAATAGGAACTACGTATGGCTAAGCCATAGTAACGTTGCAACAACGCTACAGAAAGTCAAGACCACATAGGAGAGCTTGTAGCCCAAAACGTCACGGAAATTGTATTCGTAGCTTTGCTTTATGGTTCTTATAAGCGGAGCACTCATTTGACATAGCGGTGCCAAAGAGTAAAGCTTTAAAGTAAGTGAGTTTTATTTTGTTCTAGTTTTCAGCATTTCAGAAGTGATATAAACATCTGCAATGGCGAGAGTAATATACGTAGTTGACGTCTGCGAAAGTGGTACTCAATACGACAATGATAAAAAAAATTCTCAATGGATATACTTATATTAAAATGAATAGAAACTGGGTATGGCTAAGCCATAGTAATGTTAAAACAGCGCTAAAGAAACCCAAGGCCACATAGAACAGCTTGTAGCCGAAAACGTCACGGAAATTGTACTCGTAGCTTTGCTTATGGTTCTTATAAGCAGAGCATCCATTTGACATCGCGGTGCCAAAGAATAAAGCCTTAAAGTAAGTAAGTTATATTTTGTTCCAGTTTTCAGCATTTCAGAAGTGATATAAACATCTGCAAAGGCGAGCGTAATATAGGTAGTTGACGTTTGTGAAAGTGATACCCAATACGACAATGATACAGAAAATCTCAGGGGACTTGCTTACATTAAAATGAATAGGAACTACGTATGGCTAAGCCATAGTAAAGTTGCAACAACGCTACAGAAAGGCAAGACCACATAGGAGAGCTTGTAGCCCAAAACGTCACGGAAATTGTATTCGTAGCTTTGCTTTATGGTTCTTATAAGCGGAGCACTCATTTGACATAGCGGTGCCAAAGAGTAAAGCTTTAAAGTAAGTGAGTTTTATTTTGTTCTAGTTTTCAGCATTTCAGAAGTGATATAAACATCTGCAATGGCGAGAGTAATATACGTAGTTGACGTCTGCGAAAGTGGTACCCAATACGACAATGATAAAGAAATTCACAACTGTCCTACTTATATTAGAAAGAATAGAAACTGGGTATGGCTAAGCCATATTAATGCTGAAACAGCGCTACAGAGTCCCAAGACCACATAGAATATACCCTAAAACGTCACGGAAATTGTATTGGTAGCTTTGCTTTATGGTTCTTATAAGCGAAGCATTTATTTGACATCACGGTGCTAAAGAGTAAAGACTTAAAGTAAGTGAGTTTTATTTTGTTCTAGCTTTCAGCATTTTAGAAGTGAGATAAACATCTGAAAATGCGAGCGTAGTATACGTAGTTGACTTCTGTGAAAGTGATACCCAATACGACAATGATAAAAAAAATTCTCAATGGATATACTTATATTAAAATGAATAGAAACTGGGTATGGCTAAGCCATAGTAATGTTAAAACAGCGCTAAAGAAACCCAAGACCACATAGAACAGCTTGTAACCCAAAACGTCACGGAAATTGTATTCGTAGCTTTGCTTTATGGTTCTTATAAGCGGAGCACTCATTTGACATAGCGGTGCCAAAGAGTAAAGCTTTAAAGTAAGTGAGTTTTATTTTGTTCTAGTTTTCAGCATTTCAGAAGTGATATAAACATCTGCAATGGCGAGAGTAATATACGTAGTTGACGTCTGCGAAAGTGGTACCCAATACGACAATGATAAAGAAATTCACAACTGTCCTACTTATATTAGAAAGAATAGAAACTGGGTATGGCTAAGCCATATTAATGCTGAAACAGCGCTACAGAGTCCCAAGACCACATAGAAGAGCTTATACCCTAAAACGTCACGGAAATTGTATTGGTAGCTTTGCTTTATGGTTCTTATAAGCGAAGCATTTATTTGACATCACGGTGCTAAAGAGTAAAGACTTAAAGTAAGTGAGTTTTATTTTGTTCTAGCTTTCAGCATTTTAGAAGTGAGATAAACATCTGAAAATGCGAGCGTAGTATACGTAGTTGACTTCTGTGAAAGTGATACCCAAAACGACAATGATAAAAAAAATTCTCAATGGATATACTTATATTAAAATGAATAGAAACTGGGTATGGCTAAGCCATAGTAATGTTAAAACAGCGCTAAAGAAACCCAAGACCACATAGAACAGCTTGTAGCCGAAAACGTCACGGAAATTGTACTCGTAGCTTTGCTTTATGGTTCTTATAAGCGAAGCATTTATTTGACATCGCGGTGCCAAAGAATAAAGCCTTAAAGTAAGTAAGTTATATTTCGTTCCAGTTTTCAGCATTTCAGAAGTGATATAAACATCTGCAAAGGCGAGCGTAATATAGGTAGTTGACGTTTGTGAAAGTGATACCCAATACGACAATGATACAGAAAATCTCAAGGGACTTACTTACATTAAAATGAATAGGAACTACGTATGGCTAAGCCATAGTAAAGTTGCAACAACGCTACAGAAAGTCAAGACCACATAGGAGAGCTTTAGCCCAAAACGTCACGGAAATTGTATTCGTAGCTTTGCTTTATGGTTCTTATAAGCGGAGCACTCATTTGACATAGCGGTGCCAAAGAGTAAAGCCTTAAAGTAAGTAAGTTATATTTTGTTCCAGTTTTCAGCATTTCAGAAGTGATATAAACATCTGCAAAGGCGAGCGTAATATAGGTAGTTGACGTTTGTGAAAGTGATACCCAATACGACAATGTTACAGAAAATCTCAAGGGACTTACATTAAAATGAATAGGAACTACGTATGGCTAAGCCATAGTAACGTTGCAACAACGCTACAGAAAGTCAAGACCACATAGAACAGCTTGTAGCCGAAAACGTCACGGAAATTGTACTCGTAGCTTTGCTTATGGTTCTTATAAGCAGAGCATCCATTTGACATCGCGGTGCCAAAGAATAAAGCCTTAAAGTAAGTAAGTTATATTTTGTTCCAGTTTTCAGCATTTCAGAAGTGATATAAACATCTGCAAAGGCGAGCGTAATATAGGTAGTTGACGTTTGTGAAAGTGATACCCAATACGACAATGATACAGAAAATCTCAAGGAACTTACATTAAAATGAATAGGAACTACGTATGGCTAAGCCATATTAAAGTTGCAACAACGCTACAGAAAGTCAAGACCACATAGGAGAGCTTGTAGCCCAAAACGTCACGGAAATTGTATTCGTAGCTTTGCTTTATGGTTCTTATAAGCGGAGCACTCATTTGACATAGCGGTGCCAAAGAGTAAAGCTTTAAAGTAAGTGAGTTTTATTTTGTTCTAGTTTTCAGCATTTCAGAAGTGATATAAACATCTGCAATGGCGAGAGTAATATACGTAGTTGACGTCTGTGAAAGTGGTACCCAATACAACAATGATAAAGAAATTCACAACTGTCCTACTTATATTAGAAAGAATAGAAACTGGGTATGGCTAAGCCATAGTAATGCTGAAACAGCGCTACAGAGTCCCAAGACCACATAGAAGAGCTTATATCCCAAAACGTCACGGAAATTATATTCGTAGCTTTGCTTTATGGTTCTTATAAGCGAAGCATTTATTTGACATCACGGTGCTAAAGAGTAAAGACTTAAAGTAAGTGAGTTTTATTTTGTTCTAGCTTTCAGCATTTCAGAAGTGAGATAAACATCTGAAAATGCGAGCGTAGTATACGTAGTTGACTTCTGTGAAAGTGATACCCAATACGACAATGATAAAAAAAATTCTCAATGGATATACTTATATTAAAATGAATAGAAACTGGGTATGGCTAAGCCATAGTAATGTTAAAACAGCGCTAAAGAAACCCAAGACCACATAGAACAGCTTGTAGCCGAAAACGTCACGGAAATTGTACTCGTAGCTTTGCTTATGGTTCTTATAAGCAGAGCATCCATTTGACATCGCGGTGCCAAAGAATAAAGCCTTAAAGTAAGTAAGTTATATTTTGTTCCAGTTTTCAGCATTTCAGAAGTGATATAAACATCTGCAAAGGCGAGCGTAATATAGGTAGTTGACGTTTATGAAAGTGATACCCAATACGACAATGATACAGAAAATCTCAAGGGACTTACTTACATTAAAATGAATAGGAACTACGTATGGCTAAGCCATAGTAACGTTGCAACAACGCTACAGAAAGTCAAGACCACATAGGAGAGCTTGTAGCCCAAAACGTCACGGAAATTGTATTCGTAGCTTTGCTTTATGGTTCTTATAAGCGGAGCACTCATTTGACATAGCGGTGCCAAAGAGTAAAGCTTTAAAGTAAGTGAGTTTTATTTTGTTCTAGTTTTCAGCATTTCAGAAGTGATATAAACATCTGCAATGGCGAGAGTAATATACGTAGTTGACGTCTGCGAAAGTGGTACTCAATACGACAATGATAAAAAAAATTCTCAATGGATATACTTATATTAAAATGAATAGAAACTGGGTATGGCTAAGCCATAGTAATGTTAAAACAGCGCTAAAGAAACCCAAGACCACATAGAACAGCTTGTAGCCGAAAACGTCACGGAAATTGTACTCGTAGCTTTGCTTATGGTTCTAATAAGCAGAGCATCCATTTGACATCGCGGTGCCAAAGAATAAAGCCTTAAAGTAGGTAAGTTATATTTTGTTCCAGTTTTCAGCATTTCAGAAGTGATATAAACATCTGCAAAGGCGAGCGTAATATAGGTAGTTGACGTTTGTGAAAGTGATACCCAATACGACAATGATACAGAAAATCTCAAGGGACTTACTTACATTAAAATGAATAGGAACTACGTATGGCTAAGCCATAGTAACGTTGCAACAACGCTACAGAAAGTCAAGACCACATAGGAGAGCTTGTAGCCCAAAACGTCACGGAAATTTAATTCGTAGCTTTGCTTTATGGTTCTTATAAGCGGAGCACTCATTTGACATAGCGGTGCCAAAGAGTAAAGCTTTAAAGTAAGTGAGTTTTATTTTGTTCTAGTTTTCAGCATTTCAGAAGTGATATAAACATCTGCAATGGCGAGAGTAATATACGTAGTTGACGTCTGCGAAAGTGGTACTCAATACGACAATGATAAAAAAAATTCTCAATGGATATACTTATATTAAAATGAATAGAAACTGGGTATGGCTAAGCCATAGTAATGTTAAAACAGCGCTAAAGAAACCCAAGACCACATAGAACAGCTTGTAGCCGAAAACGTCACGGAAATTGTACTCCTAGCTTTGCTTATGGTTCTTATAAGCAGAGCATCCATTTGACATCGCGGTGCCAAAGAATAAAGCCTTAAAGTAAGTAAGTTATATTTTGTTCCAGTTTTCAGCATTTCAGAAGTGATATAAACATCTGCAAAGGCGAGCGTAATATAGGTAGTTGACGTTTGTGAAAGTGATACCCAATACGACAATGATACAGAAAATCTCAAGGGACTTACTTACATTAAAATGAATAGGAACTACGTATGGCTAAGCCATAGTAACGTTGCAACAACGCTACAGAAAGTCAAGACCACATAGGAGAGCTTGTAGCCCAAAACGTCACGGAAATTTAATTCGTAGCTTTGCTTTATGGTTCTTATAAGCGGAGCACTCATTTGACATAGCGGTGCCAAAGAGTAAAGCTTTAAAGTAAGTGAGTTTTATTTTGTTCTAGTTTTCAGCATTTCAGAAGTGATATAAACATCTGCAATGGCGAGAGTAATATACCTACGTAGTTGACGTCTGCGAAAGTGGTACCCAATACGACAATGATAAAGAAATTCACAACTGTCCTACTTATATTAGAAAGAATAGAAACTGGGTATGGCTAAGCCATAGTAGTGCTGAAACAGCGCTACAGAGTTCCAAGACCACATAGAAGAGCTTATATCCCAAAACGTCACGGAAATTATATTCGTAGCTTTGCTTTATGGTTCTTATAAGCGAAGCATTTATTTGACATTACGGTGCTAAAGAGTAAAGACTTAAAGTAAGTGAGTTTTATTTTGTTCTAGCTTTCAGCATTTCAGAAGTGAGATAAACATCTGAAAATGCGAGCGTAGTATACGTAGTTGACTTCTGTGAAAGTGATACCCAATACGACAATGATAAAAAAAATTCTCAATGGATATACTTATATTAAAATGAATAGAAACTGGTTATGGCTAAGCCATAGTAATGTTAAAACAGCGCTAAAGAAACCCAAGACCACATAGAACAGCTTGTAGCCGAAAACGTCACGGAAATTGTACTCGTAGCTTTGCTTATGGTTCTTATAAGCAGAGCATCCATTTGACATCGCGGTGCCAAAGAATAAAGCCTTAAAGTAAGTAAGTTATATTTTGTTCCAGTTTTCAGCATTTCAGAAGTGATATAAACATCTGCAAAGGCGAGCGTAATATAGGTAGTTGACGTTTGTGAAAGTGATACCCAATACGACAATGATACAGAAAATCTCAAGGGACTTACTTACATTAAAATGAATAGGAACTACGTATGGCTAAGCCATAGTAACGTTGCAACAACGCTACAGAAAGTCAAGACCACATAGGAGAGCTTGTAGCCCAAAACGTCACGGAAATTTAATTCGTAGCTTTGCTTTATGGTTCTTATAAGCGGAGCACTCATTTGACATAGCGGTGCCAAAGAGTAAAGCTTTAAAGTAAGTGAGTTTTATTTTGTTCTAGTTTTCAGCATTTCAGAAGTGATATAAACATCTGCAATGGCGAGAGTAATATACCTACGTAGTTGACGTCTGCGAAAGTGGTACCCAATACGACAATGATAAAGAAATTCACAACTGTCCTACTTATATTAGAAAGAATAGAAACTGGGTATGGCTAAGCCATAGTAGTGCTGAAACAGCGCTACAGAGTTCCAAGACCACATAGAAGAGCTTATATCCCAAAACGTCACGGAAATTATATTCGTAGCTTTGCTTTATGGTTCTTATAAGCGAAGCATTTATTTGACATTACGGTGCTAAAGAGTAAAGACTTAAAGTAAGTGAGTTTTATTTTGTTCTAGCTTTCAGCATTTCAGAAGTGAGATAAACATCTGAAAATGCGAGCGTAGTATACGTAGTTGACTTCTGTGAAAGTGATACCCAATACGACAATGATAAAAAAAATTCTCAATGGATATACTTATATTAAAATGAATAGAAACTGGTTATGGCTAAGCCATAGTAATGTTAAAACAGCGCTAAAGAAACCCAAGACCACATAGAACAGCTTGTAGCCGAAAACGTCACGGAAATTGTACTCGTAGCTTTGCTTATGGTTCTTATAAGCAGAGCATCCATTTGACATCGCGGTGCCAAAGAATAAAGCCTTAAAGTAAGTAAGTTATATTTTGTTCCAGTTTTCAGCATTTCAGAAGTGATATAAACATCTGCAAAGGCGAGCGTAATATAGGTAGTTGACGTTTGTGAAAGTGATACCCAATACGACAATGATACAGAAAATCTCAAGGGACTTACTTACATTAAAATGGATAGGAACTACGTATGGCTAAGCCATAGTAAAGTTGCAACAACGCTACAGAAAGTCAAGACCACATAGGAGAGCTTGTAGCCCAAAACGTCACGGAAATTGTATTCGTAGCTTTGCTTTATGGTTTTTATAAGCGGAGCACTCATTTGACATAGCGGTGCCAAAGAGTAAAGCTTTAAAGTAAGTGAGTTTTATTTTGTTCTAGTTTTCAGCATTTCAGAAGTGATATAAACATCTGCAATGGCGAGAGTAATATACGTAGTTGACGTCTGTGAAAGTGGTACCCAATACGACAATGATAAAGAAATTCACAACTGTCCTACTTATATTAGAAAGAATAGAAACTGGGTATGGCTAAGCCATAGTAATGCTGAAAGAGCGCTACAGAGTCCCAAGACCACATAGAAGAGCTTATATCCCAAAACGTCACGGAAATTATATTCGTAGCTTTGCTTTATGGTTCTTATAAGCGAAGCATTTATTTGACATCACGGTGCTAAAGAGTAAAGACTTAAAGTAAGTGAGTTTTATTTTGTTCTAGCTTTCAGCATTTCAGAAGTGATATAAACATCTGAAAATGCGAGCGTAGTATACGTAGTTGACTTCTGTGAAAGTGATACCCAATACGACAATGATAAAAAAAAATCTCAATGGATATACTTATATTAAAATGAATAGAAACTGGGTATGGCTAAGCCATAGTAATGTTAAAACAGCGCTAAAGAAACCCAAGACCACATAGAACAGCTTGTAGCCGAAAACGTCACGGAAATTGTACTCGTAGCTTTGCTTATGGTTCTTATAAGCAGAGCATCCATTTGACATCGCGGTGCCAAAGAATAAAGCCTTAAAGTAAGTAAGTTATATTTTGTTCCAGTTTTCTGCATTTCAGAAGTGATATAAACATCTGCAAAGGCGAGCGTAATATAGGTAGTTGACGTTTGTGAAAGTGATACCCAATACGACAATGATACAGAAAATCTCAAGGGACTTACTTACATTAAAATGAATAGGAACTACGTATGGCTAAGCCATAGTAACGTTGCAACAACGTTACAGAAAGTCAAGACCACATAGGAGAGCTTGTAGCCCAAAACGTCACGGAAATTGTATTCGTAGCTTTGCTTTATGGTTCTTATAAGCGGAGCACTCATTTGACATAGCGGTGCCAAAGAGTAAAGCTTTAAAGTAAGTGAGTTTTATTTTGTTCTAGTTTTCAGCATTTCAGAAGTGATATAAACATCTGCAATGGCGAGAGTAATATACGTAGTTGACGTCTGCGAAAGTGGTACCCAATACGACAATGATAAAGAAATTCACAACTGTCCTACTTATATTAGAAAGAATAGAAGCTGGGTATGGCTAAGCCATAGTAACGCTGAAACAGCGCTAGAAAAACCCAAGACCACATAGAAGAGCTTATAGCCCAAAACGTCACGGAAATTGTATTCGTAGCTTTGCTTTGTGGTTCTTATAAGCGGAGCATTCATTTGATGTCACGGTGTCAAAGAGTAAAGACTTAAAGTAAGTGAGTTTTATTTTGTTCTAGCTTTCAGCATTTCAGAAGTGAGATAAGCATCTGCAAATGTGAGCGTAATATACGTAGTTGACTTCTGTGAAAGTGATACCCAATACGACAATGATAAAGAAATTCTCAAGGGACCTACTTATATTAGAATAACTAGAAACTAGCTAAGGCTAAGCCATAGTAACATTGAAAAGGGCTACAGAAACCGAAGACCGCATAGAAGAGCTTGTAGCCGAAAACGTCACAGAAATTATTGTATTCGTAGCTTTGCATTATGGGTCTTACAAGCGGAGCATTCATTCTGCATCAAGGTACCAAAGAATAAAGACGCAAACATATGTGAATTTTATATTGTTCGTGTTTTCAGCATTTCAGAAGTGACCTATAAACCTACGATGGCGTGCGTGATATAAGTAGTTGACGTCTGTGAAGCTCTGATTGCAACGATGATAAAGAAATCCTCAACGGACCTACTGATATTAGAGTGAATATTGACTAGGTAAGACCAGGCCATAATAACGTAGAAGCAGGTCCACAGAAATCCAAGACCATATAGAAAAGCTTGTATCCCAAACGGTCACGGAAATTGTATTCGCAGCTTTTCTTTATGGTTCTTATAAGCGGAGCCAAAAATTAAAGATTTAACGTAAGTGAGTTTTATTTGGCTCTAGTTTTCAGTAATTCAGAAGTGAGATAATCATCAGCAATGGCGAGCGTAATATACGTAGTTGACGCCTGTGAAGGTGATACCCAATACGACAATGATAACGAAACTCACAAGGGACCTACTTATATTAGAATGAATAGAAACTGTGGTTGGCTAAGCCATAGTAACGTTGAAATAGCGCTACAGAAACCCAAGACCACATAGAAGAGCTTGTAGCCCAAAACGTCACGTAATTCTATTCGTAGCTTTGCTTTAAGGTTCTGATGAGCATAGCATTCATTTTAATCGCTGTGCCAAAGAGTAAAGGCTTAAAGTTAGTTTTATTTTGTTTTAGTTTTCAGCATTTCCGAAGTGAGATAAACATCTGCTATTGCGAGCGTAATAAACGTAGTTGACTTCTGTGGAAGTGATACCCAATACGACAATGATAAATAAATTCTCAAGCGACCTACTTATACTATAATGAATAGAAACTAGGTAAGGCTAAGCCATAGTAACGTTGAAACAGGGCTGCAGAAACCGAAGACCGTATAAAAGAGCTTGTAGCCCAAAACGTCACGGAAATTGTATTCGTAGCTTTTCGTTACAGTTCTTACAAGCGACGCATTCATTCTGCATCAAGGTATCGAAAAATAAAGACGTAAAGGTATGTGGGCTTTATCTTGTTCTGGTTTCCAGCATTTCAGAAGTGAGCTGAAAACCTGCGATGTCGATCGTGATATGAGTAGTTGACGTCTGTAAAGCTCCTTAAAATTTCTTCATTATATTTAAGGAACCTACTGATATTAGAATGAATATGGACTATGTAAGACCAGGCCATAATAACGTAGAAGCAGGTCTGCAGAAAGCGAAGACCACAGAAGAGCTTGTAGTACAAACCGTCACAGAAATTTTATTCGTAGCGTTTCTTTATAGTCCTTACAAGCGAAGGACTCCGTCAAGGTACCAAACGATGAATTGGCCGAGTCATTTGAAGATTCTGGTTCAGGAAGTACTCCTTGAAGAAACAAAATTACAAAAATGTAAATTGTACGTCTTGAAAAAGTAAGATTGTTTTTATTTTTGATATTCACTGCTTTTCTTCAATGTTATTTCCTAATATCATAAATTTTACATATTATTTTTATACATATTTTAATACTGAAAGAACCACTTACATATTCACAGTTTGCTTTCCGCTATGGTTGCTAACAATAACTTATATCTCGTTGTAGAAAAGATTCAAAGAATTACTTGGAAAAGAACCTATGGAGGAAATACTTCGCTGATCATTTACGGTTAGCAACACTACCGTCGGAAAAAGGCTGCACTGAAGTGCAAAGAAAATATCCAGAACTTTACAGGACGCCTATGCAGATGAAAGCCTATATAAATAATCAAATTAAATTACAAGTCAAGATAAGATAAGTAAAACGGTTTCCAAAACTTTTGGGCAAATAAAATGTTGGCTAAAGTGTTATGAGCTCTTCCAACACAATCGAGCTCTTAAATATGATGAAGCGTGATCTAAATTTCTAACAAAACAGCATTATCTTCATATTTTAAGAGTTCTCTGATTATGGGACGATCTCATAAAGTATTGGCCACACTTATGCCACGAGAACTGGTTTTTACTGTTTTGATATTTTCTCACAATTCTTGGAAACGAAAATGAGATTTATAATCCCAAATTTTGTATCTGCTCGTTTTATAATGATAAAATACTATAATTTATCGTATGTAAAATCACAAGAGACGATAATTTTATCGATAAATTTTTCGAAAGCACTATTTTGCCTAGAAAGATTACGAGTGTAAATTGATCTCTTTATTTTCTGATAAAACCCCGAGAGCGAAGCTCGAGGGGTTTTATCTTTGAAAATAAAGAGAGCAATTTAGACGAGTAATCTTGCTTAAGGCAAAAAGTGCTTAAGAACAAATTTATCAAGAAAAAATTACGTCGCGTGTGGTTTTTGTTGAGAATATTTCACGAATAAGATACGAAAAGTGTCTTTTTTTACATTAACTTTTTGACAATGACAATCACTTAACAAGAATTATAACATATAACATAATTATTATTATTAAATAATGCCATGTAATACCTACATTACTTACTTATTTAAAAAAATATTGCTGAAATAGTATTATTTTGCATTAAATGTTTGGCAATTTATCGTACAATTTTGAAATATAATGGTAGGTTTTGTGCTTTTTCATTAGTATCACCTAGATCGTTAGCTACAGGCAATACGTTTGATGCGTTACTTGTTGACGCCGTCGTTGTTGTTTCTTGTACTAATTATAGTGGTCTTTGTTGCACGTAACTCACTGACTAATTGCAAGTGGTGTTCGTCATCCATTTGTAAGTAGGGCCTTATTGAGGAGGCACTAGGATGTCCTGTTAATTGAATTAATTGCTGTTCACCTACACCTTTTTTTGCCAGTTGAGAAACTGCCGTCGATCTAAAAATTAAAATATTTCGTCAGTAATTAGATATTAGTAAAAAATACGACATGCATTACCTTTTTGAGTGGTTCGTAATCTTTCTATTTGTAACATCTAGTCCAATTTCTTCCGCAGCCGTTTTCGTCCATTTTGAAATTTATTTTTTCCCACAGGCATATTTTTATACCAATATGACTTTTTGTAGTTTGAGTTGGGAGTTAAGACCATTCTATCGGTAGTTATATTGGATGTTCTTTTTTCCACTTTTTAAAAAATCTAACTGGACATTTTTCTGGGTGGTTTACGTTTGCAGTTAGCCATTTATTTTGAGAGCACTTTTTGCCCCCTCCTTGGCAAGTTTTCGTAAATAAGGGGCTATAAATAATCCGATTGGAACAACTACCATAATTTTTTCTCTCCTCTTGAAAAAACCATGTCATACAATTTGTCGCTTCCCCTCCACGCCAGGCAAGCTCGTATGAAACAACATGGTAGAATTTTTGTTGGAGACCATTTGGGGTGTTCTCGTCACAAGAATCTATTATTTGGTTAAGCTCATCTATTCTTAGAGCATCGGAACTTCTCTTTCTTTTTTCAACACGCAGCTGTAAATCCTTCCTTAAAGCAGTTTTAGCATCACGGGCTTTTTTAAACTCGATATCTTCAAAGGGGTTGAATTTCACACCGTGTTCTTCAAAGTATTTTCTTTGGAGCATTTTCGCAACAGTGTTCCAAATGGTTTTTACACTATATTCTTTATAATCTTCACCATTCGTTTTGTTCATATTAAAGCCAAAATCACATAAGATATTGGCTAATTCAGTAACTGGCGTCGTATGCAACAGTACATACTTTTTCTCGACGCAAAATCTCATAAAAACAAACTCTCCACAAACACTCTTGGTTCTTCTTCGTGTATTCAGACTTTTTATTTTCGATTTCTTCGTTGATTTGTTGCACACTCATATTCCCAAAACGACTCATTGTTGTATACGACGAAGCGTTGACAGGATCCAGCGCTGATGTCTGACGCGGAAGCGTAAACAAACAAAACAAACAGCAAATTTTTCGTCGTCCACGGCAAACACGATTTTTCGACCTTTTTTACTACTAATTTTATTCTAAGACATGCTACCACAAATATTGACGTAACAGTGAAATAAACATTAGCAGAAGTATAAAATCTAAGTGAACTTCACTTAAAAGGCGTACCGCAGCTTTTCCATGCTATAATTGACTGCGGCGTAAGTAATTAATGTAAAATTTGTTTATATAAAGGATACGCATTGTTACTTGGCAAGACGCGATAAATTCCCTTGGGACTTTATCGCTGCGATAATTTCCCTTGGGAAATTGTCACTTATAAAGCCATGTGATTGGTTGATTTTCTAGAGTAGAGCCACATCATTGGACACAAGTGTGATGAGTGAAATAATCTTTTGTATATACGGTAAAGTATCAGATTTTGACTATTGAATAATTAAATATATTTGTAAAATCGCATTCAACAATTGTAACCATATTACATAATATGTATGCTCTGTTCACATCGTTTTTGCATGACAGGTGGCCATGAAGCTTCGCAATTTAGCTGTGTAAATATACTTAATTGGCATATTTAAACAGAACAGAAAATTGAACATGAGTAATCTTTATGTATGTATTCAGTTTCAGTAATTGTAAAATAAGACATTTTTAATTAAGCACATGGAAGGCCTTACAATACTTTTAATTTTAAATGTTTTCTCAAGTTCTATCAAAATAGGCAGTCCAACCGGCAACAATATTCTATTCTGTTAAATGACAGTAAATTTGTTGGAGATTATACAGGTTATACAACAAAATAAAAATTATAGTTCTGTTCATGTGCCACTAAATAAAAGAATACAAGGCCAACCTTCATGCAAAAGAGGTGTTAACCTTTACATGTACTTTCCAAAACAAAAAAAATGGGACAATTCTTGAAAGAGTTTTTTATATTATTTGGTTAGCTTAAAGAAGGCTTTAACAATTATAATTACTAACAAGTTGACAATTAAGTTAGAAATACCTAGCAACTACACATATTGAAGCAGTCACATTCACAACAAAACATATTAACTGTTCCAGTTTTTTTACATGGATACTACACGGACAGATCTAGAACGAATTAGTGAATAAAGAAGATATTAATTTTAGAATCATTCGAAATTCGTAAAAGTTGTAGCTATTTTCAATGTTTATTTGTAAATTTAATTTCTATGAGACTTCTTCTGTACTTTTATTTGTAATGGTTTAATAAACATAATTAAATTACACATGTGTATGTACATATGACATTGTTATCCATTAGCAGTGCAAGTAGTTGTTAATTTTTCATTATTTACTTGTTTTATTTTTTTTTCTCTTTATATATAGTTATAATACATAATTAATTTCTGTTACTAATTTTATGATACATCAATCCAATTGCTAAGTTATGTTTTAATTGAAAAAGTTGTCGGTTTAAAATTTCTATTTATTTTTTCATATAATACAGGGTGTTATGGAAATGAGTGCAAATATTTTAACTCGTAATAGAACGCGCTAAACTGAACAACTTTTCCATTTATCGTTTTTTCGAAAACGCTCTCAAAACTGAGTTAAAATTCAAAACAGTTTTACCTTAAAAATGTATACCCGCCTATGGAGTAAGATTTTAATTCAATGCTATAAGCAACAAAAAATCTCTTTTAAATAAAACTGCATATGTGCTGATAAAGACGTTACGAAACATTTGGTTGCTAATCTACCTCAATAATAACTCAAGTAAGTCATTGGCCGCATTTTAAATAAAGTAATCAATAATGGAATATTGCGTTAAGTCAGTAATAAATAATAATAATAAATTCTTTACAAGCAAACCGCGCGCTATGCGCTGCGAGTCTTGAATCGGCGCGCACGTGAAATAGTATACGCGTAAGGTCAAGCTCCGAGCTGAGCGCTAAGATAAGAAAACCTAAACAAATATAAACATCTGTGAAGCCGGAACGTGAGATTTTATTTTGTGCCACAGACACATAGATGTTTCAATTTTTAAGCTGATAAGAACAGATACTACACTTTGATCTTACAATTAGCCCTAGGGCGAGAAGCGATTATGAAAGAAAAAATTATTTGTGGGTGTGATTTAATAATGTAGCTACTCACTTTACAGCAAATGCTAAAAATTATGCCGTTCGTTGTCAATGCAAACTTGAATTCGTTGTGCCATCGAAACTTGTGTTCTTGAAATCATTTCCGGATTTTGGCCAATTATGTCAGCTACAACATTTACACGTTCCGTCAGTTTTTCAATTGTATTAACTGGTGTTGCATACACCAACTGCTTCATGTATCTCCACAAAAAAATCACAAGGATTTAAGTCTGGTAAACGAGTTGGCCATAATACTGGTCCATTTCTGCCAATCCATCTTTCTGGGAAGTTATTGTTTAACCAATTGGTGACGACTCTAGCGTAATGTGGTGGAGCCCCGTCGAGTAAAACCCACATGTTTCTTCTTCTCGCTATGGGTACGTCGTCCAAAAGGTCATTAAATACATTTTCCAGGAAATGTAGATATCTGGCACCATTTAGACGATTAGGTAAAATGTACTGCCCAATTAATTGATTTCTAAGTAGACCAGCCCACACATTAATAGAAATTTTTCGTTGAAAACATTTCGGCAAAATTTCATGGGGATTTTCATCGGTTTCGTCGGTAAATAAGAGGTTGTTAAGAAAATCTGGATAATTTTGAATTTTGTCTCTTAACCAACGACAAAATATCAATCTTCGCGGTGGATCTCCAGGTTGTAAAGCTTGAACGCGTTGAATGTAGTAACGATGTAATCCTTCCTCATAAAGCGTTCTCCATACAATAAACGTTGAAATGCCCATCCGGAGAGCTGGTCTACGAATGCTGAGACTAGGTCCTTCAGCAACAACGTCCAAAATTTGGTGCTCTACTTCCACAATATCTCTAGCTCTTTGGCAGCCACGATCGTGATTACTTGGGTTAAATTCGCAAAAATAATAATAATAATAATAATGGACCTTTATTTTCGGTCTAGACATCAACAAATAATAATAATATCTAGTAAATGTTGCACATCTGCAGTAAAAGTTCGTGCATTTGGAAGACAACGCCCAGGAAACCTTTCACTGTAAAAACTTCTTGCTTCCATTGCATTTCCCAATGCTTCACCGTACAAGATCAGCATGTCTGCTAACTCAGAATTGGTATAATTCGCCATTTTGGCACTCAGCACACTCAACAACTCAAAATTTCGAACGAAACGTGTGATAGCCGACGCGGTAGGCTTTAAACTGACACGATGAACCACGTAACGCATGTTTTGTCACAAAAACTACGAGAAGATTGTTTTGCTTGCTGCAGCACCTTTTCTTTTTCGTTCATTATTTTTGATGTTTTACTACTACACTTGATACGTCGAACGACTCGTCAAAATCAGTGGGGGCAAATATTTTAAAAAAGATGAGATTCCGAATAATTGTTAGAAAACTTACTCAGAATAACGAGTTCTATTACGGGTTAAAATATTTGCACTCATTTTCCTAACACCCTGTATATCAATTTAAATGTATTATACAGGGTAGACCTGTATAATATTTTTTCCTTCCAGGCTGCGAAAATTATTCAATGTATTGACGTATGCGAAATAAATATTAGATACATTTTATTTTTAGTTATATCCGGGAAAAGTGTATAATAATTAACTATTATGTTACATTCTAATTTTTCATGCATGCAATTCCCGTACGATTTTTTAATATTCCATTTCTAAGCGATCAATAATATTCTATTTTTATTGTAACAAATAACGTAAAAGAAGAAAATATATAGAGGTGATGGAAAATGGGTTACAAATTAATTTGGTATAAGCAAATAGTTAACTTATCTTCTTTGATATTGTAATAAATAATCGCATGCTGCTTCCTGTTACGGAAATATACAAATTAATATATTTCCAGCATAATATCGAACACAATTGAAAAAGTGAGAAAGGGTGCAATCAAGATTTTTATCATAGACCCGAACCAGCGCGGCGGGAAATTTACGATGAATATAAAGCGCCAACTTATACGGCCCGTGTATTTCGAAGCCATGGCCCTGAAATAACTCGCCACACCATGTACAACATTTTAAATTAATTTTTCAATTATCGGCAGAAAGTATGGTCTCTTTTATCTTATTTTCATGATAGCGCCTGAGACTCTTTCAGGGGTTTGGGCTCAATTATCTAGTTACTTTGTTCTGAAAAAATGATTTTCAAGTATTTTCAACTATTCGTTCAAATTAATTGTCACTTCTAATGTCAACCAAATATCAACAGTAATTCTCAAATCTTAATGACAAACGTGCAACTCTATGAATTGTACATTACAACTTTATATAATACGGTAAGTTATTATTTCTTAATTAATTGCACCTTTTAAAATGTCCTTATTTGCTTCATAGTTGGTATAAACTAAGGAATTGCCCACCTTGTATCTGGCACTTCAAAAATGTTCAAAACTGCAACTTATCCTTTAGCCACGTACAAATCTCCAGTGTCCAGCCTCGTCTAGTACCACGAAACCAAAATTCCCTGACAGCAACCAGCAAATGGAACAATCCTAAATCTGTTCCTGTCTCTGTCACCGTACGGAATAGATCCTCTCCAAGCAGCTCTCTGCAATGCAGCTGTAACGAACTAATCACCAGTGTCAAGCTTCATCCAAGACTCCAAAATTCAAAACTCTTGACAGCAACCAGTCAACAGAATAATTCTAGATCTGCTCCTGTCCCTGCTAGTACCTCCTTGTAAGGACCCTCTAGCTTCACCGAAAATCCTATGGGCTTTCCACTCAGCAACACTTAGATTGAGTAGACCTCTTTTTACTTTATGTCACTTGTCAACTGTATTCCTTCCAATAAAACTGTTTTAATATAATTCTTCAGTTAATCACTTGTAAATAACCATTCTTGTATCCATTAAGTTTACCAATACCAATACTCTTCTGTAATTACTCGATTACTTCTGTTATTTGTTATTTAATATCTCACTCATTTATATGCGCCAAACAGGTTTAGACTACCCTTTTTAAATAAGCCAAAACTTTCCACATTAAAAGAGGGTTAAATTTTATATGTTTTAATTAGGTCAAAACGATTTTCTATGCATTTTTTTCTACTTGTTATTTTCTAATAATCGGAACAAACTTTTTAACTACCATATTTCCACTCTTAATGCCTCCTATTTTCTAATTCTTATTTGATGTTTTAATTATCCTTATCAGAATTTCACATTTGTCATTACTGATACCACCGTCTCTTAAATATCGTTTTTATATTCAAACCACCTGTAAACGTTCAATAGCTATCATTTCATGAATAATTTTCTTTAACTTATTCACTTTTATAAATATCATCAACATATATATATATATATATATATTGTATTGTATTGTAATGGTAATGTAATGTAACTGATGATGGTAATCTGTACTGGTCCCTGCCAAAGTTCTCGGAAGGTGGTAGCGGAAGAAATTATTCTTTAAATCATGGAATTTGCTACCCACACGTTTACTGGTGCACTGGTAAATTCTCTACACAATGGTGTACTTTTTATTGTTATAAATTAAATATTTTTATATTAAAATTGCACTTAAATGAGAGACCAAAAACTGTGTGTCAATAAATAATTTTATTCCAATGTTTCTTCCTCTTGGTCGTTAATAACAAATGCCTATCTAAACTACAAAAACGGATATTGACCAAGTTCAATACAATAACCTTCTCAACTAATATTCCTTGTGACTAAAATTATTTACAAAATTTCTAATTCTAAAATATTGTCCTTTCAATTTTATTTTAACTGTCTCATAGTGCCACTCACTTTGTATTATTTAGATTGTCTTTTAACTCTCGCGTAATTACACTGAATCGTTTTTAAAATAGTCCACTTCCTTCACCAATTTTGTTTCAAATCCTGCTGTGTCCTTTTCCTTGTATTTTTATCCACTGTCTACTATTCCCAGATTTTCAAATATTGCTCTCTAATATTACAATTGTCATGTTCTGCCTGGTTTATGCTCTTTGTAACGTATTATAATAATTCTGCTAGTTTTACCTTTATTTAAAATGCTCATGAACATATCCTATTTAATTATTCTGACATCTACGCTTCATTTAACAAGCACATTATAAACGTTTCTGTGACAGTTCTATTTATTTGGTTTGGCTTTAATTTTGCACAAACCTCTTATTTTTGGCTAATTTAAAATGAACGACTCCAATCTATGAAAAACGAGCTCTGCCCTTTGCCTTTTGTACTCAAATCATTTCATTACTACAGGCATTGTTTTGCAAATGTAATTACGGATTGAAATTTATACGATAAATCTTGCAGTTGCATGAACTACCCCAACTCTGTACTATCTGACTTGCTTTATTTATTTGTGCTGCAAGAAGAGTTCAGTAGCGGGCTCAATACCATCTCAATATATACAGGGTGATTCAAAAATGGCGCATTTCCTCTGGAGGGGTTGTTGGGGACTACTTGCGGAGTACGGGAAAAATAACAAAAAAAAATCTTTACAATCATTCCTCTGAAATATTAACAGCTAAATATGCATTTTGAAATAAACTATTCATCAATATTTATTAAAAATTCAACGTCTGAATCGAAGATTATTATTGTTATTAATCATCCCAATTAAAAAAACTGACAGTTTCATCAAACTTACCTAAAATTTTAGTTTTCAAAACTTCAGTTTTTGGTGCCTAGCTTTGAAAACTATCCATTTGTATTTTTCATATCTCTTAAAAAGCATTGCATTTTATAAGTTTCTGCTCATTTTTAAAAACAATTTTTGATTTTCATTACTATCAAATTCCATTATTCTTCAGAATTCTTTCAAAACATTCCTTTTTGTAATATTATTAATTCTTTGGATAATATTCGCTGTGACTTGTGTCTTACATAGTTCGCTCCTGCTGTAGCTAAATATTTTTCCAGATCCTTTTCATCGTAAAAACAACTTTCTTGGTTTCCTCGTTCCACGACGCAATGTTCTTTTTTTTTAACCCAAATTTTCGTGTCACAACATTTCTTAGCTGAATAATCAGAAGACAGTTATAGGAAACTGGTACTGTCTTTCTCAAATAATTAACGAACTTCAGCACAACACTTCTTCCAATAAAGCTAGGATAACAGTCGAGCTTCTAACAGAATAAAACTTTACATTAATTGAACATTCTTTCTAATTCTCCTGATTTGGCTATATGTTACTTCTGGATGTCTTTAAACTCAAACGTTGCGGTCCTAAATTTTGTGCCGAAGGGTAAATTGTAGAGGAAAGTTTAACCTTTTCTAATAGTCTGTAGTATGTAAAGGAGTGTACACGGAAGTGTAAACTGTAGGTTTTGAAACAAAAAAAACATTAAAATACCAAAGGAAACAGAATTTAGTTTTTTAAGGTGTATGCCGGGTCCAAAATATGCGCTTTTTAATCACCTGATCTATGGGAAAAATATTGCTTTTATTTAAGTAATAGTTTTTGGGTTAAAGAAATTATAGGCATAGAAATTCTCTCGGTTTCGAGCTAGATAGACATTAATCCGCATGTAAAATATCGTCTTTTTCCAATAAATAGTTTTTAAGCTATACCGCCAACCGAAGGACTGAGTTATAGAAAGACAGGCAGACAGACAGAAGGGCCGATAGACAGAATTCAGAAAACCTGTATTGTCATTTAGGGATCCGGAAACGTGAAGAAATCGCGGACGGTGATTTTTTCGGGATTACAATACTCCCTTCTTCTTTTAGACCAGAGAAGTAAACATAAATGGTGTTTTTGGTTTTTAACGTACCTATAGAAAATCAGATCACAAAATGTATTGATACTGGGGGAGATAGTTTGTACATAAATTAATTACTTTTGGTTAAAAACTGGCAGCTTTCGTGTATCTCAGAACATACATGGTGGGTGGCCTTCGCTAGAAAAATATTTTAGGAATAAGCTGCCTGCATGTTTTCTACATATTACGCTTAAGAGCTACAGCTGTGGAGCAAGCTCGCAATTAACAACAACTTAATGAAGGGATTGTTCATTTCTACTTCCTCTCTACAGGTTGAAAGATATTGATCAAGAATGAAAGGCAACATGTTGTACGCGAGTAAAAGTTGAGCAATTAATGCTTATCAGAAACAAGCTGTGGGAACTTGCTCTAAGGTTATTCCGTCTTACATGCTTTGTTGGAAATTTTCAACACCTCTAATAAAGCAGTAAAAGTAACAAATACGATCAAAGTTTAATAATTTATTTATGCATAGTAAATAAAAAAATATTTTCATCTAGTATGGTTCTGGAAAGGTTATATAGTTATAACTTAAAACTAAATGTCAAGTCTGATATTTAAATATAAACATGGTTGCATTGATTGATTAGGAACTATTCCATAGCTATATTGGATGAAAATTATTTTCGATCATACTTTATTTGATTGAAATATAGAGGTAGTACAAATTTGTGGAGTTGCATATACCAAAGATTGTAATACATTAAAGACAAAAGAATTATAATCTCCCAATGATAATACAAAAGAAATTCTCACACTATCAAAATTCGGTCACAAAGCTAAGCGGTATTCGAATCATGCAACTGCTGTATTTTGAACTGTTCGACGTATTTAAAGAAAAAGTGTACTTAAACTTAAAATACTGGTTTCAAGTATACAATATTAGTTATTTGTAATTAATGCTTACTTATAACCACAGTTGTTTTTACCACCGTTGATCACAGTGTAACAGTTACTGAATCCAGGGTGAATAGTCTGTTTTAATTCGAATCAATTTATTTATTTATTTACTAAAGGAAAACGAAGAGGTATGAAATCTAATTACAGCTTTCTTAATGTACCTATAAAATAGAAATAAATTCAAATTAAATTCGATTGACTGCTATAAAGTCAAATTAAAGTCAGATTCAAGATCAAAATCAGAATTTCAGTCAAATCAAAATGAAAACGTGATAGGGTCATAAGGTTTACTGATGTAGATTTAACAAAAGTGGCAAAAGGTTGAAAGTCAGAATAGAAAAATATTCGTTGCATAGCGAACATGCTCTTACAAGTGGAGAATTCGGTCTGCAGGACTTGTGACACAATTTAACTTCTAATAATTCCGCTTGCCCAATTCTACGTAAAGGAATATGTGGTTCAATTATCGATAGCAAAGATGGTGACTCCAGTAGGTTATTAAATACTTTATGTAAAAATAATATATGATGTACAGTCTTTCTACATTTAAGTTTAGATAAGTTAAATTGTTGCCTAATAGGCTGAAAAGATGCAAATTCGGGGTTGACACCGTGGCGCTTAAAGTACAGTCGTGTTTAAATAAATCTGGGTCAATGTTTTTTTCATATGTAGGTTGAGTTAAGAATTGAAGAATACCTCCATGGATTTTCTGCTATCAGAAAGAGTTACAGATTTCAATTACCTGTTAAGGTTTAATGTAATTCTTTCCGATATCAGGAAATCTATGGAGATATTCTTGAATTCTTGACTCTTAACTCTAACCTACATATGAAAAAACATTGTCCCAGATTTAATTGAACACAACGGTACATACACAAATTTAATAAACTTATTTTGCATTCGCTCTATTTTTCATATATTAATAGCAAGATGTGGTGACCAGGTGATCGCAGAATACTCCAGTCGTGAGCGTATGATAGCATTGTATAAAATATGCAGACTCCTACAATAAATCCTAGCATTAATAACCTTTTGTTCCAGAAAGTATCAATGTGAAGAACAAATTTCAGAGACGAAACGAAATGTACGCCAAGGTATCAAGTCTCCTACTTCTTTCATAACGGAATATTGTTTATTTTATAAATTTCTAAATTATAATTTTGGTTCAAGTTACTTGACATAAGAAAACATTTACTGACATTGAAGAAAAGCCTATTTTTCACACTACATGCATACTGCATAGATCAGTCGAAATTTATGCATTGTCTTTTAAAATTCCCAGCTGCAGTATCTGTACTAAAACCATCAACACGGCTTCCACAAGATGTGACGGATGCAATGGCTTTGTACTTGTCACATACCCAGATGTTTCACATTTTTGGTACGACAGGCATTAATTTCACATAAAAATATGTACGCACATAAAAATGCGTACCTATTTTGAATAGCCAAATGCAGTGGTTTCCAAGATAAATGTATGTATGTATTGTAATGGTTTATTGCCCACAGTAATTTTGATTGCCTAAGTAACAGAATGAATTAGGTCAAAATCAGCACAGAATTGAATATTTTATTTATTGCAAGATAGTTACTATATTACCTTAATAAGTGCACTTGATGTGAGCAGCAGTAACTAATAATTTGAAGGATAAAGGTTAGCATAACACAAGGCAGGTTTCAGAAGGGTTACGTTCAGAGTTTCAGATATGATAAATGCACGGGAGGGCCAATGCAATTTAATTTGTAACTGACAGATTTGAGCTTAGTGACGTCAAACATAATGTAAATAAAATGATACAGAATGATTTGTTAAGTACAGAAATTGTATCAGCGTTATGTATTCAAAGTTTATAAGCCAGCAAACGGCAAGTTAACTGATAGGTAAGTAAAGAACAGTGCGAGGCAACTCGGTGACGATTTTGAGGCAGTTCCAGACATCGGAAGGCAGATATTTTTGGTGCTACGTTGAGAGAAAGGCTTTAGAAACCCGTGGGTAAAAGAAATAGGACCAGCAACCCATTTCCAAGGGAGTATTTGTCTTGGTGTCCTTCCAGTGTGCCAACCAACAGCTCTTCAAAAAGGTAACATTTTACAGCAAGGCGTTCGTGCAGCCTCGTAGAAACTATGGTTCGTCAAGAATAGACCTTTTCGGAGAAGTTCAATGTATTTCCAGAATCCCAGGTCCATCCAGCTTCGAACAATTTAGATAGCGTCCCTAGAAGGTGCGAGTTAACCTGGAAATTGCAGTTTTTGCCAGAAATAGGACAAAATCACATCGGAGCGTGGGTTTTGACGTCATCCTGAAACAAAATGATGTTAGCCTCTGTTGCGTCACAGGATTTATCGCATTTACCTGATGCATTCTTGCGATTTTGGTGTTTGAAAATTCAATTTTACGCTAATTTGGCACTGATGAATCATTTGTGGATTATACTAAATTTAGAGGTTATTTAACTGTTAGTTGGAAATGGTAAATTTGCCCTAATAATTGAGAGTAATTGTCATACAAGAAGTTATTTGTCATACAAAGTTTTCTACTTATTATGTGAACCGACCCCATCAGTTAAGAATTGTTGCACCGGAGCTAAGCCCTTATTTATTGCAAATAGGTAAAATAGAGAAAGAGCAATAAACCATATATTTTTGGTAATTATTGAGGCATTCTTTTAATTTCGCCTGCATTTGACAGGCAGTTCTTGATCGAAACTGTATAATTCATAAAGTGTAGTAACCATTGCCATAATTATAAATTTTATACTTTATTTAAAACCCGATTATTATTATACTTTTAAGTGAGACTACTATTACAGTATGTATTATCGGTAACCTATATTTAGCTTGCAGTGCAAATGCCGGTGCTTTATACGCTTGCGTCTGGCTGTACTTCCCCAGATTCGGGTTACAAGATTGGAGCGCCTCTTTTGTGCCTGCGCAGCAACCATTGTGTGAAGTGTGTGTCTTGGAGATGTGTGATCTTGGACCCTATCTCTTAGGTCTATGGTTCTGAGTAGAGCATAATTAATTTGGTGCCCACCCAAGATAAATGAACTTGAAGCTATTATTACTCGTATGTTCACATGCGACATGCCCTTTGGTATTAATAATGTACATTTTTGTGAAATTTAAATATTGTTCATACAACCAAATTGAGGTGATAAACAAAGCTGCCATTCCGCCGAACATGTTCAAAACACCGGACGGCGCTAACAGACGACGTCACGTCGTTCGTGAGCATGGCGTCGGAGCCGAACACGAATCGAAATTTGCATTTAGCACAAAATGCACTATACACATCTATTCGGCATTAAGTGCAATTAGTTCCGCTCCTACCAATATGTCCATAATATCTACTTTTATACATATTTACAACTGCCTATTTAATGCTTATCGTTCCTTTAGTATCTATAATGACTACATTGCTAACTTTGAGCATTTTAATCTATTCGCAGCGGTCGAGAGCGGACGTATTTGTCGTGTTGTTTAAAATAGTTAATAAAGTAAAAATGCCAGTTCGTAACAGGTGCAAAATAGTTATTTACTATACAAGTGGGATAACAGCATCATTAATATACGTGTGTGTAAGTTACAAACGAGTGCGTAGCACGAGTTATGTAAGCACACAAGTATATTAATGATGCATTATCACACATGTATTGTACAAAATTTTATCTACGACTGCCTAAAATTGAGAAAGTGCATTAAGAGAAATGTCAGATCTGTCATTTCAAAATATTTTAGTAGGCAAATGTCATTATGTCATTAATTTGACACTATTTCAGTTAGGTAATGAAGTCATTACACAACTCAGTTGCGTAATGAAACCATTACATAATTGAGTGGTGTAATGAGCTTCATTATCTAACTGAAATAGACTCAAATGAGTGACGTAATGAGTTACTTATCCCACTGGAGTAGATAATAGTAGATTATGCAATAAGGGAGAGAAATGCGTTATTTTGCTGAGATGCAATTTCTGAAATTGGACTGAAGCAAAATAGCATTCTCTCCGAGTTGCATATAC
>CALNHX010011478.1:0-31823 GCA_940337035.1 Agriotes lineatus
TCCTTAATTGTAACAACTTAAAACACACAACGGTCTTCACCCGCTCAAAACCTGCTTGTTCTTCCACGTTCGGCGATAGACTGCGCGTTCCCCCTCCCGCACATCCGCTCGTCAACTCCGCGTCCCCTAGCGGCGCACTTCCGTAGCACTCACCCGCGAAACGCTGAATTTAAAATATTTATCATCACTCTTCATCTTTTGCTTTTGTTTGAACTGCAAAGTGCTTGTGTAATCCTTTCGTCAAGCTGCCTCTGATTATGATAATTTTGTAGGAACCAACTTTACATTCCGCCAATTGTTTATCTTCATTATATAAAATTGTTGCCATATTGACTTCAAATTTATTTCTTTTATAAAGAATGAAGGTAGGTTGCGAATCGGAATTCATTCTAATTGTAACGCTTTAGCAGACAAATAACTAACACAGTTAAAACCCCAAAATATAAATTATTTAGCTTCTTCGCACATATCTAAATCCAACAAAAAAAAACAGACAAATACATAAATAGAAGAAGATATGCAAACGTAGCTGAAACAACACACAGGTTTAATTCTAACCTACCGAAAATAATACCTCTCCTGCCTACGCAAAATGCAAATAATGCAGAATGTGCAAGAGGCATGAGTAATACGCCGGACGCCGGTGAATACCCGTCCTAATTCTCTGATATCGAGTATACGCACGCATGTTCACATGGTCCCGGGACTTCGCCTGGGCTGGCTGTGGTCCCGGGACTCGGTTTTTGTGGTAGAATCCCGGGACCGGATCCCGGGACTGGAAACCCTACCTGAAACGTCAAAATCAGAATAAATCTTGGAAGGTTAATTTTTTGCAATTACAATATTTACTTCATCTTTTAGACGAGGGAAATAAAAATAGTCAGAAATGTAGCACAAAGCTCTATAAAATATATAAAGAAAATAAATAAAACGAATACTGAAAATATTGAAACTAGTAATGCAGCACACATTTCACCAATATAAATGATGTCCACCAGCATGCTATGTGTCTGATATGGCATTGACAGGAAAAAATGCGTAACCACTAGACGTAACCTCTGTGGTGCATTGAGAGTAAAATTTACATTTGTTGATGGCTGCGCCATTTTAGACACCCGTATCTGTTTCAAACTTTTCAAAATATCTGTATAAAAAATTAAATAAAAAATAAAGTAAAAATATGTTCTAACCTAACATTTTATGTAGAGTATTTGGAAACAAACAATGGGGGATACATCATTTTTGAAATTCTTCTGTGGCAGCTAATGTGTTAATATCCTGTTTGGAAAAACTTTATTAAAAATCTTATTTATAATACTCAGTAATGTAATGAGTCTCCAGTTGTCACATTTCCTTAAATCCCGTTCTTTGGATAGTTCTACAGTTACCCCTTCCCTCCAATCTTTTGGAAACTTCTCTTACCTCTTCAATCTTTTTGTATTCTTGAATGTAGTTGCTTTGTGAATCTTTTATTTTCACTCTGTTGTGCTTCATCTGCTATCTCTCTTCACTAATCTTCTTGTATTTTTCTTACAGTTCTTCATGTTTCTTCTTATTGTTCTCTGACATTCTTCGTTGTCTAATATTTAATAATAATAATATAATAATAATAGACGTCTTTTATTTTCACACAAGAGAATTAAACCTAAAGAAAACAAAATAAAACAATCTGTGGAAATTCACAAGGCGAAGTTCAGCATACCCTAAAAGGGCTGTTGCTGTTCTTCCACTTAACCTTATCTAAATAAAGCCAAAACATGCAATGGCCAAAAATATAATAGAAATTTAGAACGTGTAAACTCTCAGTTTTGCTGCTCAGAGAACAACTTCTTCAATTGATTTTTAAAGGCAGAAGGGTTGTCAATTTATTATAGATAAAAGCAACTTGATATGAAAAGGATTTATATTTTTCAGTTCTTTGTTCTGGAATAGATAAACTGTCCTTGAAACGAATATTAACTTCGTGAATATGCAATCGAACAATAATTTTTTTGTGTAAATATTCGGGACATTTAGTTTTAATAATTTTCTTCTTTTCCTGAGCATTTCCCACCTGTCTTCACTCATCCACTTCTTGTTTTTTCATTTAGTGATCTCTAATATGATTTTACAAGCAGGAAAATGTTCGTGCTTATGATCTCTCCATGCATCTTCAGTAGTTTGATTGTAATCAATCTCATTGTGAAGTAACGCAGCTTTAAAAATTCCTTTAAATTTCTCATCAGCTTTGTGAATTCTATGTAACAAGTCTCACTTGCATTCCCATTTGCTTTCAGTTCCTTTTAGCCATTATGAAGTGATCTTCATCTCTCTTATTTCTCACATCCAATAAGATTTTATTATACTATCTGGCTTTCTATATTTCCATTTGGTGCTATCCACATTGTCTTGCAACAGTTTTTGGGCTTAAATGTTGTATCACCCATTTTCAATTTGTATATTCTACATAATTCTAGGAGCAACTTCCCATTTTACCTTTTTTGCCGATATCTTCTTTTCCCATTCTAGACCTTCATTAGTTTCCTCTACCTTCACATTCAATTCTGCCATTAGCAATAATAAGGCCTCCTTGTGTCTGTTCGTAATTGCTCTGTTAAGTACACTATAAAACTGTTCTTTTAACTCATAATCTGAAACTTCAGTGGGTGTATAGCATGCCATGGGTCCCGGATGGTGTAGCTTGAACAAGCGTCCACGTTTGATCAATAGAGTTAAGCAACGCTCTTTCTGGTCAGAACTTGAATGGGAGTTCCACGGCTGCTTCCCTCGGTGCCTCGTGGTAGGTACGGCTGCCACGGAAATAGTTGATCCTGGATGTCATAATAACATCATGACAGTCGTTAGTGGGGTTGGAAGTCCCCATAAATGCACAGCGACGCCTATAATTGGCCTAAAGGCTGTTGGATGAGTGCGAAATAAATAAATAAATAAATAATAATCTTCTGATTGATTGGTTTCCACTCCAATAGCAAAAATCTCACTTTTTTGCTAAGTTTGGTCCCTACACAGTACTGATGCTCACTCACTACCTTTCTTTATCCCAGCACATATAAAACTATATTCTTCTGTTTTAACTTCACCATATCCCGCCCACCTACTCTTGTAAACAACTAACATTTTTATTTGATATCTTTCCATTTTATCCACAACGTGGGCTAATTTTCTCGTTTGGTATAGTGTTCTTAGATTCCATTATATGCATCTATTTTCATGTGCTGTTACCGTCAATTTTTCGTTTTACTGTATTCTCGATATTTTGTTACCGTCAGTTTTCGCTTTTCTGTATGTTCGATATTTTTCGAATTGCGTCCGGATATTGCACATTGTTGAACGTTCGCGACGCGAAAATTTGGCATCTTGTCCCGGCGTTCGATCGAATAAGGTCGTTGGAAATTTTTGGCGCTGTTCGAGGTCGCGATTTTGGAGAAGGTGCTTATTGATATCTAGGAACTTCTCACCATTTGGTTAGGGGATTTGTACGCGTCTCAACATTCCTCTGAATATAAATCTGGAGATACTGCCTGGTGCAGACTTTTTTTTTGACGCCAAAACTTCCCGAGCAAAACATTTGGGGAATTTAGTATGACCGTTTTCAGCCCCTTTTTGATTGTCCGCTAACGTTTATTTCAATAATTTAATCCCCACCACGTTATGGGTCCCAAATAAAAGCTTCGAGAACCCCGACTTGCGGCCTGATGCGATCTGTGATAGCGTTATCTCGGCGCGCTTAATTGACGAGCTACTGTCCTCCCTGAGTAAGCCATCAAGCCCACGGAAGCCCGTTCCTGCGATGTTATCAACGCTAAGACGGCCTGGCACCAGCTCAAGGTAACCTTACTGCTCTATTAATTGTGCTTACGGTAGCCAGCGAGTGAGCCTGGCTGTACGCGTTTATGTGCTTCAATCGATGGACTGCCGAAAGTAATCTGTTTCTAAATTGAGATTAGCGCGATATACCAGCGCGAGATATTTATATCATGGTCTGGACGCATCACTTTGATCACATATTTTAATCTGTAAAGTACGAGGCTTCCCCTCGCCGTAGCTTTCACTTTAGCTACGAATTGTGATATTAAGGGCCGGTTGCAGAAAGCAATGTTAAGTCTGGTGTTAGCTAACATCGCGTCAAAGTGAACAAAAACGAATCAAATCTCAAATGCTTATGGTAACTAATACATTAGTAAACAAAATTTGATGCGATTTTGTTCACTTTGACGCGATGTTTGCTAACACCAGACTTAACATTGCTTTCTGCAACCGGCCCTAATTGTTACATGTACCACGCTATAGAAATTTCTGGGGCGGTTGCCCGCTTGTAATTTACAATTTTATATTAACGTCACTCCTCGGGAGCTTCCAGGAATTTCCCCTATTTTGATGATTTGGTGTTTTAATTAGCCACCCCATTCTGTAAACAAGGACCCTTGGGGCATTTATATGCTTTTACATCGGCCCTAAACTTTTACTTATATGTATTTTATGTGTGTCCGGCTTTACGAGTGAATAAAACGAATTTTTCTCCCCTGCACTTGATTGTTTGACTTCAGTTTTGCGCCGTTTTATTAAGTCCACAGTGTTCCAATTTAGCTGGAGCGTAATCTATCAATCGCTGAATTAGGGGGTTTGGCTCTGTTATTTTTTTTATTCTTTAAATTGGTGGCGCAATCCCCCCATCTAATGAACCCACGGCCGTCTTCGGCTGCAGGTGATCGGCGACCCCTAATTAGCGATTGGTAGTGACTCGCCTAGACATTGGCTGAGTAAGGCAATTTGGTGCTTTGAATGCTGCTTCGATTTGTTGAGCAACAAACGTAAGTATTATTCTACCACCCCTTTTTTGTGCTTATAAGGGATAACAGTGCTTGTAAGCTGCACACACTGTCAACTTTGTTTCCTGTCCACCTTTTTTTCTGCTAATAGATCTCACTCCCACTGCTGTTCATTCAGAAAAAATTTGCCACATTCTACTTTTACTTTTATCCCTTTGTTTTGTTCTAAATTTGCAGTATCTCGGAGCTTAACATTGCACTTTTCTATCCTCCAAAGTTGGATCATCATCAATTAGGCAGCCATACACATAGAGTCTGCTCCGCAGATTTTATCCGTCGCAGTTTAAGTCCGCGCTTTTCCGAGGAGAGCTATTATGCAGTAAAGAATCAATAATGGAAAAATGGGCGCAACACTTCACTGAAGCATTAAATAGAAGTGAAAACATCGGAGAAATAGAAGAGGAGGAAGTAAACGAAAACGAAGAACAACAGAAAGTAGACGAAGAAATACAGGAACCATCATTGGAAGAAACTGAAAAAGCCATTGGAGCCATGTGAAATAACAAAGCGCCGGGAATTGATAACATACCTGCCGAGTTGATAAAGGCTTGGGGCAAGAAATGATTAAGATGTTACATAAACTGCTCACTACCATTTGGAGGAAAGAAGAACTACCCCAAGAATGGAGAACTGGCATTACTTGCCCGATTCACAAAAAGGGCGATAAACTGTTGTGTGACAACTACCGAGGTATTTGCCTCTTGAATATTTCCTATAAAGTACTCGCTAATATAATCAATCAAAGGATAACTCCATTAGCAGAGGATCTAGTACGAGAGTATCAGGCAGGGTTCTGAAAGAGATCAACGGTAGATCACATTTTCACCATGAGAATGATCCTCGAAAAGTGCTGGGAATATAATGTTGATGTGGTGCAGTTTTATGTTGATTACAAGCAAGCTTATGATAGAATCACACGCAACTCCATTTGGAAGATTTTAAAAGAATTTAAAATACCACCAAAATTAATATGGCTTATTAAAGCGACGATGCCAAATACCAAATGTGCATGTAGGATTGGCCAACACATATCTAGGGAATTTGAAGTAACAAGGGATGTGAGACAAGGAGACGTATTGTAACCTATAATTTTTAACATGGTACTAGAAGCTACCATTAGAAAATCCTGAGTAAGAACCGAAGGTACCCTGTATAACAAAAACTCACAGCTGCTTGCTTATGCGGATGAAGTCGTGCTGCTAGAAAGAAGGGAACGAGATGTAATCAACACTTTTACAAATATCAAACAAGCGGGAAAATACGCAGGGCTAGTGCATATGGATGCAAAGCATGGAAGTTAACCAAAAAAAACCGAGGAACTACTACACCGTTTCGAAAGGGGGGTACTCAAAAAAATTTTTGGATCGATCCAAGATGGAAATGGTTGGAGAATGTGCATGAACCATGAACTGCTAAAAGTATATGAGGATCAAGACCTCGTGAGTTGGATCAAAAGGCAATGGATAAGATGGTTGGGTCATGTATGGAGGATGCCCCAGGCAAGAACCACTACAAAGGTGCTAACCGGAAACCCAGAAGGGGAAGACCTCGTCTAAGATGGCGGGACAATGTATCAACCGATCTAAAACAACTGAGGGTGCAAAATTGGACTAACTTAGCACAAGATAGACAAAGCTGGAAGGCAGTTGTTAAAGAAGCCAAGGCTCTTCATGGACCGTAGTGCTGTGCTGATGATGATGATCTTCCGAGGACTTGGTGTGTGACAAACTAAGTCTTTGTTATCCCTCTAACGTAAAGACATGTCTGCAGAAAAATCTGATGTACTTAAGCTTTCGCAGACAAAACTGTGTGTTAGTGGATGAAATCTTTCGACTTCTCTGCAGACTTTACCAAAACTGTGGAATTTGGTTTCGATAAAAGTTTTTAACGGAAGTCTGTAACGTCGTTAGTGATATTTTGTTCGGTTTTGTTGTGTTATTGAGAAAATTCCCAGAAGAAATAAGAAAAAAGTTGCATTGTGTTTGGCTATGTTTAACATACATCTTAAGGCAAATAATTATTACACTACAACTGTAAAACACCGAAGCAAATGGATAAAACAATGGTTACTTGAAAAGTAAACTCTAATTAGTCATTTGCAGTTATTGAAGCAAGAAGATGATGAAGAGGAAAGCATACCGATTGAAATAGAGTCTGAAGATGAATATTAATAACTCCTGTTTTGAATCCAACATTGATTAATAAACAAGTTAATAATATTTTTTTTAAATAAACATTTTTCAAACAAAACTAAACGTGGAATATGCCTACTGGGGACACCAGATGAAAAAAAACACACCTTGTACTCTACCTCGAAGGTGGTGTGGAAAAGAGTGCACGTTTCAACTCTGTAAATTGAATTACCTCCAAAACGGTTACTTTTACGAATAAAAGTCGTATTATCTTTATTGTTAGAAATTTCATAAGCTACAAATTTGATAATCAATATTTTTTATGTAAAAGTGACCGTTAACGAGATATTCACGAAATACTGTTTTTGGTGACCTTTGTCCCCCCCTTAAAATTTTTAGCGGCACTCGGATCGATGAGGACTTTTGACATTTTGTTTAGAACCACGATATCAAGGCTCATACCAAAATCCATCTTTCCGGGAATTTTTCCGAAGAGCAATGTCTAATTACTCTGGACTATAACTACATATTTTGCAAATACGAAATATCTTGTGCAGTATCTGAATAATATCGAGAGATCCAAAAAAACTGATCCTCAGCGGGCTGTGGAAATTCAAACGTGAATAATATGTTGGTGGCACTGTAAGTCTATGTCAAATTCGAGGTTAGCAGGTTAGGTTTTGCGTCAGTCTGTGCCAAAACTGACGCAAAATCTAATAGTCTAAGTGCCAGCGACAAAAATAGTAACGTCATTTCATCAAGAAAATATTTCATCTTATTATACTCTCTTAAGGTCGCTGATAATTAATTCGGAAGTATGCCCGGTTTTAGGTGGTGGAAAGAAGTAGAGAAATATCTATTTCTTCTGTTCTTTCGGAAAAGTGTTTAGTTAGGTGAAACTGACTTGACAAAATGTCACGTATCCTTCTTAAATTAGGTAATAATTTTTATTCGGAACCATATATGTAATGTTAACAATCCTGACCTCATTTGAGTGAGGGAAGTCGTACATTTTAGCCCGCTACTTCCCGACCGCTGAGAAGGTAGGGATACTGGGAATCTTGTTGATCCATTCATGCGCGTCGCAACCTGTCGTATCATAATATAATAATTTTTCCAATTATTGTTTAGAATAAAGTGGTTGCGAATAAAATAGTATACAAACCTCGACAGGAAGTTCCCTTAGTCTCGAGATAATAGCTGATTTCGACGCTTTGCGTCTCAATCAGCTAACTAATCTCTCGACAGTAATGAAACACTTCCTATCTCGGGCTGTAATATTTTATTTTATTTTATTTTTTTTTTTTATTTTATTTAACATTTTCATGTGTATTTAACATACAGGGAATTTATTTTAATAGTTAACATAAGCGTTTCGTTTCAATGCCACCATTTAATCATACAGGTCATTTCCATAGTTACAAATGGGACCAATAGATTAGAGCGTGTATTTTACGAGTTAACATAAGAATTATTACTTGTCAAAAAGACAATTAAAAGTAATCCTAACATATACCACTAAAGAAAAGATGCAACACACACGTTGTTCCTACGTATATACTTTTTAGTTGCATACCTACATTCCGAAAACAAAATTAAAGTTTCTCATTAGCAAGTACCTAATTCAAATTCGTATGTTAACTCATAAAATAAACGCTCTAATCTGTTGATTTCACTGGTAACTATGGAAGTGCCCTATATGATTAAATGCTGGCATAGAAACGAAACTGCTATGTTAACTATTAAAATAAATTCACTGTATATACAATTTGTCTTTAACATATATATAATTTGTAACAGTTACCAAGGTGCCTAATTGACTGAACAATTGTCTGCACCATATAGACTATACTATGGATCCAGCCAAAGATGATCCCTGCGTCATCGTTACACGAAGTTAGCACAGAAATCGTTTTTGTATGCTTCACTCTCATTATTTGCGAGTGCGACAAGGATAGCATAACATTAGCACGTCTCTGGGTCTTTGGGAGTGGATTTGACTAGCGCGGTATGCGTTTGTAAAATATAGTGTTGCCGACGTTAATAATAAATCCGTAGACTAAGTAAAGATATTATCAGTAAACAGTAAATAAACTAGATATATCGGCAAAATTATTTTGAAAAAATTGAGTGTGGTTAAATCAGAAATTACAGATAAATGAGATTAATTTTACGAACAATTTAAGATTTTTTACAGATTTTGTAAAAAGATCCGTAAGTATAGGCAACGTTGTATGCGTCCACAAACATATGATGAACATCTGACTTGTCCTTCACATTTTTCGAGGTTAGTTTTCCCGTACAAACGTTTTTTGACAGTTTTGGCCAACAATAAGCAGCAGTTCTTGTCAGAACTAATAAAACGTACGTCAGTGCAAGGCAAGACTTTGCGTTCGCAGTCTCAACAATTGTTGCTGAATCTGTTAAGTCATTTTGAGAAGGAAAAAGAAAATGGTGGGCATTTACTTCCTTTATCTTGTGTGAAGAGGTATGGCACGTTAATTAATTGCTTACGATTTTATTGTACAATTACTTGTTTATTGCAGCGAGCAGCTGAGGCTTTAGGGATAGGCATTGCTACTGTGAAAAGGATCAAGGCTCGTAGTAGCAACCAACCAGTTTTATTTAGTTCTCGTAAAAAAAGAAATAGAAAACTGCAGACCTGTCAGAGTCTTTTAACTGGTCATCAAGGAAACTGTATATAAGATGTACAGTGAAAGTAAAGCGTACTTATCAAGTTTATTTGATTTTATAAATGTGAATTTTTATATTTATTCCAGAAAAACACATTACTCTCAAATCTTTAAATGATGAACTTCAAGAGTATCACATTCTAATAGGCAGAAGCAGTTTAAACGTTGTTCTGCATGGCCTTGGGTTTAAATTTCTCAAAGACAACAATCGTAGATCATTAGTTGAAAATGCAAATATCGCCAGTTTGCGTCTTCTGTGTTTAGAGATTCTCTTTTGATAAGAGTATTGCATCGCAAGGGTTTAAAAATGGGATACTAAAGCGCAACACCTAGTCCCGCTTACGCAAATGTCAACCTTACCTACTATCCTGTTTTTTACTTAACAAAGCTTTGATGACCAAATAAACTGCTCAACTACAGATCTAAAGAGTAGCTTCAGAATGTGTAGTTCAAAACGTGACCACCGAACTTCTGTAGATGGCGCCAAGTGGACAAGCCGCCACTGTGCTACAATGCTTGGAAATTTTGCAAAGTGGAAAATCGGCACCTTTCGCCAAAACCAAATAGCGCATGAAGGTGCTCGGGACCTTAGCAACAACTTTGCCCCCTTTCAAAATTTCGATATCTGTAGCCGTTCGAAAGTTACAGGCGATCCAGACCGACGGACGGACGGACGGACGGACAAAACGTTCGCATAAGTACGCTGAAGCTACTAATAAAGGCGAAATAGCCTTAACATAAGATGCGGAGCAAATGCCGCATTCATCCGGTGTAACCCGAGGCATGTCCGGAGGCTACCGATGACAGACCCAGCACCAGACTCAAGCACAATCTAAAGACACATTGTCTAAGATTAAAACATGGAAAAAGGTTAAAGGAAGAAAGGCTACAGAGCACAACTAGTAGCTAGCAAGATTAAGACAAGAATATAGAGAGGCCAGCACCACAGCTAAGAGAGCTACAAGAGGCGATAAAGGCAATGGATAGATTACCTCCCCATCTAGCACACGTAGCAGGGAAATTCAACAACGCACGAGAACCAATTGTGAGCAAAGAGCTGTACACCAACATCTAAGGAATTCTTCAAATGACCCACTGTCGAAGAAATTAAGAAAGAAATTAACCAGCTAAAGCTTTGAAAACAGTCGGAACAGATAGTATACCACCTGAGCTATTCAGATTCAACGAAACAATACCTACAGAGTGGAAGGACGGTCTGATTATCAAACTCCTAAAGAAGGGTGATCTTGGTGAGTGCCTAAATTGGCAAGGGAAATTGTTAATATGATAAATAAAATGATTCCTACTATTATAACCAAACTGGCAGAGACCGTAGAACCCACCCTTCCCAATTAACAAGCAGATTTCAGATCTCATCGAATACTTCATTTTTTTTGCGTTCAATTCCGGTACGTTTCAGTATCCCATATGCATATACTGATTTGTAACTTGTTGTCCTATAAATTTTCTATCCTTGTTCTGTTGTGATATCAATGTTAATTCTAATTAGGTGCTTGATAATATATCTGATTGGATCATGGTATTTTAAGTGTAAAAACTTCCAAACTATTTACCATTGTATTTTATTATATAATAGTAAATAGTATTTTATTAGTTATTTTATATAATATGTATATTATCAAAATATAATAATAATAATAATAATAATATTGTCTTTATTTCTGCCACTTGTAAACGTACAAATTATCATGTAAATACATAAAACCAAAATTAGTCGGCAAGAAATCTTAGGGTGGAGTTCAGATGCCGTATTTAAGATAGGCCCTGCTCTTCCACTCAAACCCTAAAATTTAAAATAAAAAACATTTTTTTTTTAATTGAATGCCTATATGTAAAAAAAATTATTAAAACTAAAAAATGATGCCCCGAATGAACCTTCACTACGACGAAAAAACAGAAATAACTATATGTAATTAAGAGCAGCAGATCTAAATTATAAGCGTTTCTATCCTGTTCCTTCAGAAGCGCCAAAAATAGATGTCGCTTAAATGACATTATGTTTAGATGTTTTATATTATTAGGCAATGCGTTGTAACTTTTAGAAATATTGTATCGAAATGATCTCTGAAAAAAGGCTGTCCTATGAAGAGGTGGTGTTATGGTAAGATCTATATTACGTAGGTTTAAGTTGTGAATATCATTGCGGAAAACTATTTTCTTAAATAAATATGTTGGATTTTTATTTATTATGATTTTATGATAATGACATGCTATTTGTAGTTTAAGCCTATTATTCATATTAAGCCACTTAGCTCAGATAACTTATGAGATATACGTTGATATTTCCTTATACCGAAGATGTAACGCAGGCAGGAGTTTTGGACACGCTGAATACGACTCAAATTATCCCGATCAAGGCATGGTCCATACACAGAAGAGCAATAGGAGAAATGGGATAGAACTAGCGATTCGCATAACATAGCTTTAGTGCTACTACTTAAATAGCCTCTGTGGGGGTAAAGAAGCTTTAAATTCATGTAAGCTCGGCGGATATTATTAGATATATGTTGACGAAATCTAAAGCTTTCATCTAGTATGACACCAAGGTTTTTGGCACTATCAGTTACAGGTACGTCAACACCATTTATAGTAAATTTCGCAAAACCCTTTAGAGCAATGATTTCGTTCCTGTTCCCAAACAACAAGATATTAGATTTTAATGGATTAAGAGTAAGACAGTGTTTATAGGAATCTTCAAAAAGCGTTTGTAAGTCTACGTTGATATCACTGACAGCTTGAATAGAATTATTTGGAGGAAATGAATGTACAATTGTGTATCGTCTGCATACATTTGAGTTTTACATGTTTTGAGCCGTTTGTGTAAGGTAGACGTATAAATTGTAAATAATAATGGTCCTAAAATGGAACCCTGTGGTACGCCACTGATTACGGGCCTAATATGAGACGATGAATTACATAACTCTACGGCTTGTGATCTATTTCTAAGATAAGTTGACAGAAAATTAACAGAGTTGTCACTCAGGCCAATATAATGCAAAATTGCAAGTAGTACAGAATGAGAGATGGTGTCAAAAGCCTTACTATAATCTAGCAAGACTAATACACTAATCTCTCCACGATCGGCAGCTGCAATGATATCATCCGTGACATTAAGTAGAGCGGTTGCACAGCTGTGTCCCTGCCTAAAACCTGACTGAGTGTCGGGAAGTATACTGTTTTTAGTTAAATGAGTAATTAGTTGAGAATTGATAATTTTTTCTAAGATTTTTGATAATGTGGGCAGAATGCTGATAGGCCGCAAGTCACTATATTCACTAGGATCACATTTTTTGGGAATAGGAACGACGATGGCTCTTTTCCAGGTACTTGGAAAGGTATGTTCAACTATTGCGGTATTAATGATGTGAGTGATATAGGGCAAAATTAATGGACAACAAAGATTTAACATATTGATATTTAACTGATCAGAACCAGTAGAATTTGATTTTATTTTTTTTAGATGAGAATAAACTACATCCATTTCAACCGTTTGGAAAGACAAGTCTGATTTTAAACTGGCAATTTTTGAATTTGAATAAAAATTAATTAAATTTGCATCTTCAACTCAAAAACCTTCTCTACCGTTAGGTGCAACGTATAAATAGATAACCAAATAACTACAACTTAACTAAAATAACAGAATTTACAATTTTCTACCAATAATTAAAATAACTTCATCCCTTATACATCGTATAAACGCCTTGCCCATTCTTTTTTGAGTTTTGGCGGTCTTTTCCCTTCACTCCAAGTCATTCCTTTTTCAATTAGGTTTTCTTCTACTTTCTTGCCCATAATTTTCTTGCTCTTCACCCATTCTTATTGTGTCAAAACCATTTAATTTGTTAAATAATAAAAATGAAATATGTATTGTTAAAGAATCCTGTATCTTTAATTTTAATTAAAAGCCAAATGAAAGCTAGAACCGCATACCTAACCTCAAAAAGTATATTATATGACAACTCTGTCAACCTCAATTAATTGTCAAATTATGGATGCTGATTTGACTAGGAATTTTTTAATCTTATACCACACAGACAGCATTGATGACCAGGGATCTTCTTTCGTCGGATGCATAGTATTACTAAACCTTAATAGTAGTTTATGTAACTAGTCCTCAAAGCAAGGCTTTAGGGGACGAGTCGTAATGTTTCCGGACGAGGCGGAGCGAAGCGCAGCCGAGTCCGTAATATGAAGATGAGTCCTCTAAAGCCATTTGAGGACGTGTTGCATACGTTTTTTTGTATTAGCTCTCCAAACATTATAATATGAAGTTTCAATTACCATTAACGCGGCATTATATTAGGAGGCCGCGCGAAAATGTATTTTTCGCTCCCCAAACTGGTTACTTTGGAAACTGTCTAGGATCCTCAAAATGGCCATTTAGAGGCCTTGTACTTAAAGTCGTCATGGCAACTAATGTTTGAGTCCGCTAAAATGTTGCCATGACGACTTTAAGTACAAGGCCTCTAAATGGCCATTTTTGAGGATCCTAGACAGTTTCCAAAGTAACCAGTTTGGGGAGCGAATACAAAAAATAAACATTTAACGCAGAGGTAATTAAAAAAAACGTATTATAATTAGTGAAAGAAAACAATTTTCCCACAAACCTGTTTAGTCAAAACAGATAAATAGTGTAAATAAACCATGCAAAAATAAATCACAATTATCAATTACTATACATTAGAATTATATAATCAAGGGTAATACCACAAGCAGTGGATATATTTTTGACAAATATTTTGTCGTTTCCATGTAAATTATTGCGTTTAAATTTCACGATACAAAATCACATCAAAAATGTCACGAGCCGAAGGCGAGTGACATTTAAATGTGATTTTGTTGAGTGAAATTTGCAATAATTTCTATGGAAATGGCAAAATATTTAAAAAAAATATATCCACTTCGAGTGGTATTTGGGACGACTATTTAACAATATTAATACATAACGATTAACTTTATTGAAAAATATTGCAACAATTAATATAATTATTCATTCTCAATTAAATTCAGCGGAATACTTCCAAAACACAGCATTTTAAAATTTTTAAAACAAGCCACACAGTTTGTTGGGGTTTAGTGTTACGTAACCTAGCGATATCACTAAGGACAGAACATCGTTGCTAAACGATACTTCGCAACAAGGCTATTTATTTTTTGAGTACGTACATTGTTTTGCGAATATTTTGCATGGTGCCCAATATTCAGTGATATACTGCTGTTATTGGTTGAAAAAAGCAAATGTCTGCAATGTGATTGGCTTATATGTTATAGTGTTGAATAGTCACTTGAATACCTTCTAGGAAAATAGATCCGCTGATATTTTTTTTTATTGGTCAAGAAACGTCAAATTCTGGATTTTCATTGGTCACTTTTTGACAGATGACTGGTGAATTGAATAGTCAGATTTATTTCATAGAAATAATTTTGCGTAAATATACCATAATTTACCTTTATCATTAAAGAGGTAATGCGTGAATATGTATTTCTATAATTTGTTGAGGGCATGAAACAGGTAGTCGCATTAAATTTGTTATGTTCGTTTTGATGCAAGCACCTATTTCTGCTTTATTTTCTAACAGTAGCCCTGGTTATCTACCTTACCGGTAGTTTTCTCTATCAGATGCTTACTTGCAAGATTTTGTTAAAATATATAGGGAGTTCCTAACGTTAGCCGTAGTTATGTTCGATTTGGATTCTTGCATCTTCCCTTTTCATGTAATGTGATTATTCCTGGTTTTGTTAGGGCCCTCTGATAGCGTTATTTTGATTAATTAGCTCTACATATTTACTTGAACGGAAACAAAGTGACTATTTTTATCTTTGCAGGATAGGTACCTATGTGCTAATATTCCATCCATGATTTTTTAGTGTACCGTTGAACTTCAAGCCTGGCATTTATCAAAATGGACAGTGTCTCTTGTCCCACATGTATGAATATATTTGTGAGGTCATTCCTGTTATTACATTATTTGGCTTATCTAATCGAACCTGCTTGTGATATCTCGTACTGCTTTGACTTCACATGCGTTTTCTGTGGAATTTTGCCTATCCTCTACTCTAATTCATTAAATCATTTGTCTTGGCGTATCGAGTCCTAGCGCGCTCGCTTAGTAACTTCCTCCCGCGGTTAGGCTCTCTAGGGCTATTTTGTCCCACTGTGGTGATGAAACAGCTTATCAGTTTCCTTTTGTCTTTTAATTTGAACAACTTCCAGTTGAACGTTCTTTTTGGCAATTCTTGTGCTTGGTTAGTCAAATCTGGAAAAAAACACTATCTGGTGGATTTAATAGAGATAGCGTTTTTATGGTGAGTTTTGGTCGTGAAACACATGTTGGAAAATTGTTCGTACGCATTTTTCATCCCATTTTAGACGTTTTTTATCAATCAGCACTTTCTTATCACTCTACTTCTGATTGGAGATGGGTCACTAAACTTATTTAAACCTGAAATAAGTGTTTTCCAATGCGCTCCGCGTCTTTAGGCTAATTGAGTATTATTGTTTCAGGGCTTCTTTGTACTTAGGGTTTTTGTTTGTATTTATGGATTTGTATTTGGGTTTTATCGCTTTACGGGATTTGCGCATGGATTTCTAGATTGGAGCTTTTAGTTACAATTTTGCTTTTTTTGGACTTAGTTTTCGTAAGACGCTGTATTCAAGAGATAAGCCGAAATTTTGCTTTAATTTAAATAAATATTTTGCCGCAATTCAGACTGTATTAACTTGAGTAAGTATATGAGCTTAACTACTTTATTTAGATGTTCTTGTTTATTCCGGATTTGCCATTTATATATGTATTTATTTATTAATGATTTATAGATATATTTTCTACGTATCTTGCGCTTTGTTTGTGTGCGTGAAGCTTACTTTTAAAATTAAAAGCGAAGTGAAAGGTGCGTCTACAGATCGTGGGTTTGGTTAGCCTCAATTACGTACATAGATATCATAGATTGATTACTTTATTTTGGTACGAGGAACTGTCCTCTTATGTTAATTGTCTGCATTTATTGGAAACGAGTATCACGAAGAATAAATATCAATAAAAAATATAATAAAACTCCATTGTTCACAGAAGAGGTAAAAGCATGAGCATTTCCTACAGTAGGTACCGAATCTGAAAAAGAGAAGCATGCAATAGCTACGTAGTACGTACTAACACGAAATAGAGTGAACGCCCTAATAAGAAAACTAACGAAAATACTGGAGAAAATTTATCACGGATACGGAACATGACATGTATGGAATTTGGAAGAGAGCATGGAACATGTTGAGAGCAAGAAAGAAACCTATAAACGAATTACAAATAGGCACAGTAACCGTGCAGCAGTGAACGCCATACTTCAATGAACTATATAACAATCAGGAAAACGACTTCGACCTAGTAGTAACTAAAAACATATATGCAGATGACGAGGCGGATTTTACTGTCGAAGAAGTACAGAAAACTGTCAATAAATTAAAGAACGAAAAAGCACATGCGCTTGAAAACATCATCAATAAACTCCTTAAATATGCATGCGAGCTAGTAGTAACAGAAACAACATAGCTCTTTCAATGGATATTGGATTGTTCTATTGTACCAACCGAATGGAAATCGAGTATATCAATACCAATTATGAAGAAAGGAGGCAAAAGTGATCCCTCTAACTATACAACTGTTTTATAGACTTGACAAAGGCGTTTGGCCGCGTATTGGTCAAACCAATTATTGAAATATTACAAGAAAAGGAAATACTCCTAAGTGTTGTCAAGACAATAAAGGAGTTAAATTCCAACAATAAAACCAAGTTAAGACTGAAAGGGGAATTAACGGAAGAATTAACAGTGAACACGGGAATACGCCAAGGAGAAAGCCTAAGCCAGCATTTATTTAGCCTCGTAATGGATAAGATTATTGAACGAGTAAAATTAGTCGAAAACGGATATAGTACATATAGGGGTGAAAAGTCAAGATACTATGCTACGCTACTCGTCATTACGCCGCAATTTTTTCAGAAATCAAAGATATTCTGCAAAGAGTGGTATACGCATTCCAATTGGAACGAGAAAAATACCACATGAAATACTCAGCCGAAAAAAAAAATGCATGACAACCTAAAAGATGTAAACTGTGGTGAATAACAAAACAATAGAACAGGTAATGTCATTCAAGTACCTGAGTGTTACAATTACTAGTTATGGAGACATAACAAATACATTGCCAGACCAAGTTAACAAAGCTACGGCAGTAGCTGGCTGCTTAAGAGATGTAGCGTGGTGACACGAGTACATAAGCATCGACCGTAAAACACGTGTGACTAGCGCTTGAAATGACTCATATCGAGAAAGAATTACATAGGCCCGCTGCCCCAGCCCGTAACAAAAGGGGTGCCGGCGTCGCTCAGTGAAGCTGGGGGTGGTTCAATGCGAGACTACATCCTATTAAAAGAAAAGCATATTTTAGATGCCAAGGCGCTACCACATTCCTAATAGGATAAATATACAGGTGAGACCACTGAGGAAAGTGGAAGCAAATGGATACACCTTCTAACTTCAACCTTAGCAGTGTTTGGTTGACGAGCGACGAAGAACAGCGTTGAACTTACCTTGCGGGAAAACTCTTGTTCAGCTTTCTAAATTCCTTTTACAAAAGAAAAACATACAAAATCGCATGCAAATTGTTACGCATAATTTGTAGTTTCGCATGCATTAGTGAAAATTAACCAGTTGTATCTTATTTTTAAGCATTTTGTTACGATTAATTGGTGGTTTCTCAGGCAATACTTCCAATAATTAACTAAATTCTACTATTCGCATTTATTTCCGCCAAATATACATTATATTTCTACCTGACTGGGTAGGCAACCATATTTTCTTCTGGTGATAATAAATATTTAGCCTGAAATTACAGTGATGTTACCATTTGAGAACACTTCATTTTTCAGTGATTTTTTGTGGGTCATCTTGCCAACATTTTTGGGAAGTTTTTGATAACCTGCATTGGTGGGCTTGTGGCTGGTTTCTCTCTTTCTTTTTTCATAGAAAATTCATGCAAGCAAGTTGGGTTTCTAACGGCGTAGTGCTTCAAAAAGTTAATTGGTTTGGCTAGGCGCCATTGGGTGTGAGGATCTGGAAGCACAAACGCCTTTTTGACGTTCCAATTATTGGTTTTGTTTGAATTCTTACGCCTAACGCCTCGACGGAATTATTTGGGCCAGCTTTCGCCACCCGCACGTCCACAATTGGCTGCCTTTTAACCCAAGGTTAGTTTACGATAGCTCCTATATTCTTATCGGGGGCTCACCTGGAAATTTTATACACTTTTAGCCAACTTTCCCCTGGATTTCGCAAGGGAATTGGAAACCACTCTGTGCCACACTCCTTGGAAGCGCTTAGTAGCATCACCTACCTGTAGTCTGTTCGCTTGTCCTCTGACCTCAAGGCAACGCCCCTGCTATAACCTTTCCGCTGCCGGGAGCTGGCGATTTCTTCCCCTCGCGCCCTGATGCCTCTGCCCCAGGTGTGCCACGAAAGCGCCTGCAGCTTCTAGTTCAGCACGTGCCATCCGAGCCTGTGAGGATCACACGAATTGGTTATTGGGGTGTGTAAATGTATCTGCAGTTAATCGTATAGATAATAATAGAGCATCTCATGCGAATCGCTTCGCCTTGTATATTCTAGAATATATTTATTGGCAGCTGCATTATTAGGGATAACTGTTTAATAGCGTGATAGTTAAAGGCTACTTTCGCGGTGTTGGTAGCTACGTTTAATTTACTTACCCTGATACCGTGATGCGTTTCACTACGACAACGGCAAATGTATCAAAGGTTGCTTGGGGATTGGAGTCCCTGTAACATATTATAAAACTCAGATATTCCTTTAAGCCTTCTTAGGGCGTTTGAACTTACCTAAGTTCCCTGCCTGGCTGCGTTTAACAACGGGATCTGCTGCTGGATATGTTTAGGCCTGTGCACACAAAACACAGCTGTTGAGGTTATGTATATTAACGCCATTGCGTACGGGAAGTTTGTGGCTAACGTACGGCCCGCGGTAACCTAACGACCAGAATTTAATTAACCGAAAAATAATTTGCAACCGGAAGTAATAGCTATCGCCGTTAGAAGCGTATTCAAGCCGTTACTTGAACTATCATAATAAGCATAATGAGTTTATCATAGAGATCTCTTCGACCATGTATGTGCAAGCAATTCAAAGATATTTTGTCCCTTCAAAATTTTAGATATTGTCATAATGTCAGGTCGAGCTAACAATCGGGGTTAAGGTTAGCTTATCGCTTGCATTACTCCGTTCTGCGACATCTTGCTTAACAGGGTGCGTGCTAATTTGTGTGCTCATGTGGTACGGCTATCGCCTTAAAAATATGGTACAAGGTCGAAAATCTAGTGACTTGAATTTAAAAATTGTGGACGTAACTTATGTTATTTCAGTCGTATTTACAAAGGGAAAAATTTTTTGGTGTACCAGATTTTTAAGGCAGTAGATGTACATGCGTTTTTATAGTTATTTGCTCTCCGGAATTACACCGACGCGGTCGGCTCAAAATTGAGCATCAACTTGATTGCTGTTGCTTTAATCTAACTTTTTTATTTTATTTACGCATATATTGCTGTAAAACTAATTTTGTCTATGCAGCTCGCCCCTGCTACCTGCGTCAGACTAGGCGGGGGGAAACGTTCGCTCTCTTTTGTTTTTATACACACAACTACTCTTTCTTAGCGAAATAATTCTTGACTTAAATCAACCGACGCACAAAATTCACGTCTAAAAACAGATCGATAAAAGACACGTGCGCCAACTGCCTTTTTTTTGTGTGTGTGGAGGGGAAACCTTCAAAAGGCTCCCCGCGGGAAGATGGTTCAATTCCGCGGGGGAGTGTGGGACTTTTACCCACTAAAACCCCTCCCTGGTCTATTTACAGACATCCCGGTATTACCGTAGGCTTTCATCGGGATGTATGTTTTTCCAGTCTAAGTTGTTCCTCTTCTTACGATTTTAGTCTCTTTGTATAGTGTTCTTTTGTTTAATTCGTTCATCGTCTTCTTTTCTTTTCATTATTTCTACTAGACACTTCTCTATATGTTCCCAGTTCTGTTTGCTTTTTAGCATGCTTGGTATCAAGTTTTCCGGCGTTAGTGTTTCGCCCACTATAATTTCGATCTGCGTTCTTTGTCTTACCCATCGTATGCATTTGGTAACTGTGTGCTCAACTGTATCTGTTTCTTCACAGTATTGGCATCGGTCGTGTTCTTGTATTTTGAATCTTTTAAGGTACACTGCGAAGCATCCATGGCCTGTAAGTATTTGGGTGATGTGGTAGTTCAATTCGCCGTGCCCTCTGTTGCACCATTTCCTGAGGTCCGGTATCAGGCGTCTGGTCCATTCTGCCTTACCATTCAGGTTTGACCATCTGTTTTGCCATTCTTCCATGGCTTCCTCTTTTATATCTTTGGCTGATCTTGTGCCTTTTGCCTCGTATATTTTAGTTCTTTCTACTATCATTATGTCTATGGGGGTGTTCGCCGCTATCACTTGCAGGGCATCTGTCGAGGAGGTTCTATACGCCATGCATATTTTAATTAATATTCTCCTTTGCACCTTCTCTAGCATGTTCCTGTACTTTTTTACATGTACTGCTTTTTTCCATATCGGTGCTGCATATAGCATTATAGAATACACTACTGATGCCAAGATTTTTCTTTTGCTGCTTCTAGCTCCACCAATTGTCGGCATAATCCGCGTCAACTGCCTTGCTTGCACTCACAGCAACCGCTTCCTTCTAGCGCCAAATATTACCTCCAAAGACGAATCGACGAGACGGAACATGTGCTACTAAAGCAGCTGAAAACGGGATACGGAAAGTTCGTTCCCCACATTTGGTTCCCCACATTTCGTACCCCACATTTCGTTCCCGGGATATTTCGTCTCCCCACATCTCGTACCCGGAAACTTCGTTCCCGAGCGAGTTCAATTTGTCTCTTAGATTACATGGCGTTGAAAAACGAGTGCAGCGATCGGAATACAGTCAGAAAATGAAAGATATTTTAATTAATTTATTTATTATAAGAACAAAATAAATTGTATTTATTAAAAATGACGGTTTAATCTAAGTACGTATCTTCATAATATTTTTTATAGGGCCATAATTTTTCATTCTGAACAACTTTTCTTAGTAATATTTTGCCGTATCATAAACAAAAAGGGTAGTTTACCTGAAAAGAAAATAATTTTTGCTTAACTGCCAAGGCCGACTTGTTTTTGAAAAACTGAAAATTTTCTTAAAATTCTCTAGAAACCAAGCAGGAATTATAATTCCTATAACATTTTTATGTAAAACTAAAACTAAAAAAAAATTTAGTTCCCCCTTGTAAACTCAATCCGGGGACATACTGTATATAGTTCTTATCAGTTTATCATAATAAATAAATAAATTAAAATATCTTTTATTTTTCCAACTGCATTCCGATCGCTGTACTCGTTTTTCAACACCGTGTAATGTAGAAGACAAATTGAGCTCGCTCGGGAACGAAGTTTCCGGGTACGAGATGTGGGGAGACGAAATATCCCCGGAACGAAATGTGGGGTACGAAATGTGGGGAACGAAATGTGGGAACGAACATTCCGCAAACCGGTTTATTTTATGTGCGCAAATGCTCAAAGTGGCCATCCTCATTTTTGAAATTAAATCAAGTATAGTCTGTTCACTAAACATAAAAACACAAAGTGGCCTTTGATTTCTAAAATTTCATGAGTGTACTCCCAAAATGCATCTTTTGTCTAGGAATGTACTTACAAAAAGTTACTAAAACAAATAGGTTAAGAGGGTGACATTTAATTGGTATCCGTCATAACTACTTTTAAAGATGTTAAACAAATACTGTGTTGGATACTATTGATGTAGCATTTAGTAATAGGTATTGTTACTACATATTATAAAAGTTCAGGCAAGAATTTCCAGAATAATATGTACTTTGACACTGAAATAATGACATTTATTAATTGTCATTTTTAAATTCAAAGTCGCCTTTATGCAGGTGTGGAAACCTTTGCAAAACAAAATACAGAATCCCTAGCACAAAAATTTTATGTAAATGCCAACTTCAAAATAATTTAAATGTTTTTGTGTTTACTGAATGGCCTATATGTATCGTCCCGCATAGATATTTATTGAAATAATTTACAATTAAAAACGGAAAACTGTTTATTGCCATTAGATTTAACTTATTTATAGCTATAAAAGCAGTTCAAAATGAGCACCTATTGCTTCTAAACATCTCTGGCGTCTTTTAACAATGTTAGTTATCAAATTTTATAACAAATTTCGACTTGTTATTTTTTCAGAGGCAATATGGATACGTTGGATAAGTTGTTCTAGGGTTTCAATTTCAACTGCATAAACAAGCTCTTTCAAAGTACCCCAAAAGATAAAATCTAATCAACTTAAGTCTGGCCTTCTTGCGGACCACGGAACTGGACCACCACCACCTATTCATCATCTAGGAAAGTGTCGATTCAACCACTCTCGGGTTTCAACCCCCCAATGAGCAGGGGCGCCATCTAATTGAAACCACATATCTCTTCTAACAGTTAATGGCACATCTACCAATATGTTTTGCGAGGTATTGCTCAAGAAATCGACAAAATTTTGTGCGTTTAAGCGATCCGGTAAAATGTACGGTCCTATAAGTCTCCCTCCAACAATTGCAGTCCATACGTTAACACTGAACTTAACCTGGTGATCACTTTGGTGAAGGCGATGAGGATTTTCATCCGCCCAGTGATGTTTGTTATGAATATTAAACATCCCGTTTCGCGTGAATGTTTAAAATGTTTTCTATGAATTCTGGGTTGGCTTCTTGTTGCTGAAGAATCCATCTATAAAGTGTCATTCGACGCGGAAAGTCTTCGGGAAGCAACCCATGGACACGTTTAACGTGGTAAGTATGTCGACTAGTTTCCGTTAATATTCGATGAACTAAAGTATAGCTGACATTAAGTCGTCGAGCAGCGGAGCGGGTACTTAGTTCAGGTTCATTTTCCACGGCATGTAATGCATTTTCTTCTATTTCGGATACCAATACTTCGCGTGGACGACCTTTGTTACCTCCAAAAGGTACAAACCTTCCCGTTTCTCTGATCCAGTCTTCGCAAAACGTTAGCATCAGGGTGTCTCCTATCTGGATAACGTTTAGCATACAAAGTAGCAGCCCGAAGAGAATTGCAATGGCATACGCCGAATATCAAATGCATATCTGCTTACTCGGAAAAAGTAAATAACTAACATGTTTTTAACACACAACGATTATTAAGTACAAAAAACAAGAACGAAACTGAAGAAAATATGCAACAAAAAATTAAGGAATGATAAATCTAAGAACAACAATAATGATGCAAAATGTTTCAACACAGCAAACGATGACACGTAGACTTTTACAAGTTTCAAAAATGACATTAATGATAATTCTTGTTACTTTTTTGACTTAAGTTTGAAAAATCACTCTAGCTTAGTTGAGATGTTGCAATAGCTTCAAAATTTATGAGCAGCGAACTCAGGAATTTTCAGCAGGGACGCGCGACACAAATCGCTAAGCAGCCGAAATTAGAAAAAGGCAATACCTGGACAATCTTGCAAAACCTGGAGATTTTGTGCTTAGGTATCCAACCTTTTGTTTGCCGACGCGTGCAGCTGCTTCAAACGATGAATTCCAAATGTATAGGAGAACCAAAAAGCAGCTGGGCGTCGGCAAACAGCCAATAATTTAAGTTTGTTTTGAGAATTTATTGCATGTAACTTCAGAGTATGGTTATTATCTGTTACTGCCCGTCTGTTATTTCTATTGCAATTGGTAATGTTACATAAAATCGAATGGCTTTTTCGATACGCAAAAAGGAAATGACAAATAGTAAGCAACGAGCGGTCGCCCGTTAACAATGAAATTGTTACAATTAATATTACGTGAAATTAAAAGGTTGGCGCGGTGCACATAAAGGAGACGGCAAATAGTGAGCGACGAGCAGTATCACGTTGAAAAAAAAACTATCTGGGTGCAAAGAAAAATGTATGTTCAGAGACCACATCAAGCAGTTTGCATTGGTGGTGGCAAATCGGCTAACTCAGGAATTTTCAGCCGGGACGCGCGAAATTAGGAGAAATCCTACCTGGACGACCGTGCTGAACCTGGAGATTTTGCGATCACAGGTGTCCAACCTTTTGCTTGCCGACACGTGTAACTGTCTTAAACGATAAATCCCAAATGGCGTAGGAGAACCAAGGGGCAGCAATGTGTCGTCGAACAGCCAAGAAGCAGACGAAGGGAATATGGGAAAAGGACGAATCCTGGAAACAAATATGGAAATTATCTCAAGCCGAATTAATCACGAAAGCGTTTTAACTTAGATTTCGAGTGGCCAATGGTTATTTTGCTTCGTAACGAAAAACTATTGTATTCCGTAGTGACCCGACTGCTTTGGCGATCTCACACAGGACCAACACTGCGTGTATGACAACGGTTTCATTGAAAGAAAATTCGTCCGCTGCGTAACAAACTGTTCTTGCAACTAACTATTGTTACACTCAAGCTTTCCCAATATTGCTGTTTTATATTCCCTATGATGCTATGATTGTATACTTTGATTTTTGTCCATTAATTTGTATTACGACCTTGTATTAGGTTGAACAACGTTTCCCATCGCCACGCTTTAGCTCTATTGTCGTTTAAAATCCCTCTTGTGTGTTTGTGTCTTGTAGTATCATTTTTACTAAGTTGTATTCTTTCTGGTGAGCAGTTAATGTGGTGATTATCTTTCCTTTGTACTCTAGTTTAAAGTCTAAGAAAATTGCATGTAAGACCATGTTTCTCTTTTAGTCTTTTGTTTATTATTTTTGCTAGTATTTACTTTGAAAGCCACATTTAATAGAGATATTGGCCGGTAGTCACACCTTTGTTCCTCCATAGTATTTTTTCTGTTGCCAACCTCTTCTTACCTCTGTTGTTTTCTTATAGAATTTTCTTCTGTTGTGATTATTCTAATGTTTTCTATGTCATCTATGGTTTTCATCAGAAAGTCGCTTTTCTTTTGCCGGTGTACCGCTTGTTTATTGCAAGCGTGGCTCTCCGTCCACTGCACCGAGGTGTGAAAGGCCTTTATCGATGTGGGTAATTGAGAGGCATTCATTGTCACCTAACTTAACGCCACGTGCTGCGTGGGCGAGAAAGTTAAGTGTTGAGGCATAACTTTGGTAAGTAGTCATTTCCCTTATGCACTATTTCCCTAATTATGTTTTTCGTTAGTCTTTTTATGGCGGATGCTTATGTGACAAGTTTCGAAGTCCAAACCTGATTTGTGCTGGCTGAGGTTGTAACGGAAGGTTGGTTTCAGAAATAAGCAATTTAAATTCAAATTAAGTATTTTGTACGAGATCCAGTTACCTTAACATGTACAAGGTAATTCCATCCAAAGCTGGGAAATTGCGGTGGTGCCGTAAACATAATAACTACCTTTCATTTCGTCATTTTATCTTGGAACAAAACCGGACTTCACGACTCCCGCGAACCAAGTTCTCTCACTGGCTAGTCTGGGACGATTGGAGGCGATACTTTTATTGCTTGCCTCCTAATTTGTGGTAAGTGCGGTTCGGTGTTATCGTAAAGTCGAGTTTATAGCGTAACAAGGTTTGGTTTGTGATATTTTTGTATTTTGTGATTAGTCTTTATACATTTAAATGTTCTCAGTAGTTTGTGGAATACCAGTAGGTAATTACAAAGGTGCTATCTTTCTCGTAGCAACCTGGGTTTAATATGATGTTTTTGTTTTTTTAGGAGTTTACTGGTTAGTTGTCTTAAATATTCAGCAGCAAACGTGCCAGATAAAACTACTTGGAGCCCTTAATTTTAGTTATCGCCTTGTCTAAGGTGAGTTGACCTCGACCCATTCTCCAGAAACAGTCGGCGACATGTTCTCGTTCATTAACAGTCAAAAATGTTGATGGTTAGCAAAAGCTTCATTCATGTAAAGTTTTTCGAACACGTAAAATAATAGTATATTACTTTACAAGGGAAGTAGATGCCTTTTGCCGGTTCTGCGACCTCCCCCCACCACTTTTTCAAGGTCGAGGTCATAGTAGAGGCAAGTGGATGGTTCTGGAACCTCCCCCCACCACTTTTTCAAGGTCGAGGTTACGGCCTCCCCTGAGCCGCATACAAGCCCAAGGTCACTCCTTCCCCTGACGAGTCGGCCGTCAAGGTCATTTACTCGGATTGCAAAACACGTGAACTTCAAGGCCAACGTTACTCTTCAGGCCCTCAAGGTCACTGGCATTGCAAGGCACGTGGACTTCAAGGCCAAGGAGAATCCTCCTACCGCTAGGCTCTCAAGGCCAGACGCATGTGTATAAATAAAGATGTGCAATAGTGTAGCGGGCGTTGTACTAGCAAATACATTAGCAATGACAGACGAGAAGATAAAAGAAGCTATGGAAAAAATAAAGCTTAGACTGCTGAAGGCCAATTTTCTGCATCCATATCCAGTGTTATTAAATTCCACAACCTATCCTCTAAATAAATTGAGGAACAAATTCGTGAGTGTGGGTTTAAACGGCTATGGATCGTTTGCGCCGACAGTGTTGTTCTGTGGTTCGGACTATGATTGGATGCGGATGGAGGAATCGATATTTAACGTGTTTTTGGACAATCAATGTATGATAAATAACTACTTTATCAGTGATGATGCTCAGCCACAACTGGTAGATATTGAACCTAATAGAAGAATATCTTGTAAGAAATTTCTAAACAAGAAAATGATTGAACTAGAGGAAATAGGGCGTAATCGAGTTGAACTGGACATGGAGTCGTTCGAAGAATTTTGGGAGCTGGTGCCGCTCATACAGTCTAAAATAGAATGTTTAAAGTGCCAACAGTTTGAAAAATATTATAGCACTGTAATTGAAAGTGTGTGGAATGAACCGGGTGATTTCAAAACAAACATTGCGAACGCGTTGCCTACATCGGAAAATGCGATGTGTATGTACGAAATGCTAAAATTTGCGTTGGACATTATACAGTGCGATATAGATTGCAAACAAAGCGCGGTACGTAATAGTTAAGTCTGTTTGCTGTAGAAGTTGTAACCATTTAGAAAAAATAAATTTTTGTAAATCGAGTATTGTCACTTTACATAAAAGCTTTGTATCTTTTCAGGCAGAGGTAACGAGTAAAGAAATAATGGGAGCCTTGAGTTGAAATTGCACAGAAAATCGTCCGCGTACTCTAAATGCTTACCATCCGTATGTGCAAGGTGCCGTCTCCGTCCTTCAACCCATGGTCAACCCATGGTCAACCAATGTGTACTTAAGCAATTCTCAGATGAGGAGGGGTCATTCTCTTCTCTGCTGTCGCGATGGTTGGTTCCAGTGCTGTAAAGTGTGTTTCGTGTGGAGGTATTGTATTGCAGGAGTGGAAGCGTAATGCTAATAGACTTAGCCTATCGACGCCGGAACGGGCTAATGCCGAACTCTGCGTTTGCACGCAGCGAAGCGGGGCAACCCCCAACCCCGCAAGCCGGACGCCGCAAGCCTCGTTAAACATTTTGGACAATGTAGTAGTGGTATCGGGCCGTTCTTTATTTTCTCCGATTTCGGACGTCGAGGCCAGCTGTACACCTGCTAGTCAGGACAGCTCTTGCAAAATTTTAAGGCAACTCCTTACCGAGGGGCCAAAGCGAAAACGTGCGTCGAAGTTAAGTTTGGCAAAACGCGTAGAGCCAGTGTTGATGAATGTCGAGGCTGTGACCGGAAAGGGGCAAGTTCGAAGTGATTCAGATAGTGTGATAAATATATGTACTCCACAGCTTCTTCAAGGCGTGGAGGAAACTGAAAAATCGGTTGCAAAAAGAATGAGATCACAGTCTCCACACTTATCACAAGAGGAACAAAATATTGTAAACGCTGAGTTTTGTAAGAAATTTGACGATAGTAGCGCGGAGATTTGCGGTGGTCGTGCAGCACAAGAGTTCGAAAGGGTCGTAAAGGAGCTAGATATCGAGGTCGTCTCGGGCTCAAGGCGACCGTCTAGCTGTAGTTCCGGACGCGTTAATCCACCTGCAACGCAACCTTCTCCAGAAGTGGCAGCTTCAACATCCGTTATCAGCCAGGCCTCCCTGGTAGCGGACGATGGAGCTGACAGGCTTGCAACACCTGCTTCCCTTGTCGCGTCGGCGGCCTCTAGGAGTGAGGTGTCGACTGCCTCCGCCGATGAGAAAGAGGAAGAGGAAGGCATATCGCTAACGCAATGTGCCATTCGTCAGTATGAGGCCAAACGCACCGCTTTTTTTGCCAGATATGATGACGTCACCACCGGCGAAAAAAGAATCGACGACCTGGACACTGAAATGGACCAGTGTCTAGATTCGCTGGACGCCATTCAAGGTCGTATGAAATCCAGAAAACCCAACCTCGCCAAAGGTCACAGCGGAAGCACTCTGAACGAGATGCGGTTGCTGGAGATGGATCGGCGAAAGGTATCCAACGACCTATCAAGGGTAATGGACGAGATTCTTGCCACACGTCATCAGCTCTGGCAAAATGTACAATTGTAGATAGTAGATTGTAGTTTAACATGTGATACGTCCGTAACACAAAACAAATAACCTTCCCGTATCCCCTCCAGGGTGTCAAAAGCGAATCCTCCGCGTGGTGGCACCTGGGTATTCCGCTCGAGGTTTCAAGAGTAATTTTATTTGTAGACTGTAATTGACAGTGTTATCGCTTTTGTGAATATCACCCCCTCGAGCTGGGTAGCTAATCGCGTAGTTAGTATAATTACAGTTTGCGTGAAGCTAATTACCCAGTATGTTCAGATGCACCGAGTGCGAACGATCCTTCACCAGAGCCGACAATTTGTTTTGCCATCGAAGAGAAAGCTGTTGTCCAGAGCTGGGCCACCCGTCGACGAGTGGTAAGTGTAATAGGTGTTGCAATGCAGACAAGCTGAATGGTATTGTGTTTGCTGCAGGCGACGCTATGGAATCTTCGGTGGTGACTGGTGAAGGACCCTCTAGCAGTAAACGCAGAAGAGTCCAAGTTTCCAGTGCTGGTGAGTGTGTCTCTATTGTAGCGTTCCATGGTTGCTAACGTTTTTAATAACAGAACAGCCACCCAGGACCCGATACTGCAACGTGTGTGACGATAACGTGCCCCGGAATGGTTTCATCGGACATCTCCGGAGCAGTCGTCACACAAGACGGTGTGGTGTCGCCTACCTGGGGAAGGGAGTGGTGGCCCTACAGAGCGCCTTCAAGTCCCGTGTAATAAGCTATAGGGTGTCCACGGAAAATTATCATATAAGTGTTGTAGAATATATGACCGAACTCAAAGACAAAATTATCGGTCTTATAGAAGGACAGTTACATAAATTAACTAGTGTAAAAATCAATTTCGAACTTTTCGGGTTTTTTATTTTGGAGGTTCAAGATGTGCAAGACGTAAAAAGTTTTAATACAGCTAACGAGGTGGCTACTCGCGGTACAAACTTGAACGAATTATATGATAATTTTACGGGGATATTGGACGAGAAGGTGTCCGAATTTCAGGAACGAGAGTCAGGTACGTGCAACCTTTGAAGGGTTCTTGCAGCAAAACTAATCGCGTTTTGTTCTTTAACAGGGTGGATCCTGAAGCAGCTGCTGTATATAGAGGTTAATGTAAATAGGTATAATCCGCTTCGAGCATCGTCATATATCCCGCTGCCGAAGCAGATTAAAAACAAGAAAGCGATCGTGAACATCCAAAACGATGACGACTGTTGTTTCGGGTGGGCTGTAACCTCGGCCATTTGCAAACCAATTGGACAGCCTAATCGAACGACTTCGTATCCGGATTGTCGTCGATTCTTGAAATTTAGGGACATTGAATTCCCTGTTAGATTGCGCGATATTCAAAAATTTGAAAAATATAATCCGCAAATTTCTGTAAATGTATACGGACTGGAAAATTTTTTTCGAGGCAATGTTACGGAATATGAAGTTGTGGGACCTCTGTACCACACCTCTTTGAAAAAGAGGTGGCATGTAAATTTGTTGCTAATTACCAACGACAAAGGTAATAGTCACTACTGTTGTATCGCGGATTTGTCTAGGTTAGTTTCACACCAAATAACGCGTAATGATCATGCTAAACATTTTTGCGATGGTTGTCTAAATTATTTTGATAGCGATGCGAAGTTGGAGATGCATCAACGTTTTGACTGTAATCGTGTGTACACTAAAATGCCTACGACAGAATTGGTCACGCCTGCGTTTGGGGAAATGAGGCCCCGCAATATTCTTAAGTTTGACAACTGCGCGAAGCAGATGAAGCTACCGTTTGTGATTTATGCAGATTTCGAAACGATTTTAACACCGGTCGATGGAGGGAACCTACACCCCGATTGCGAAAGACCTTATACGGTTACAACGTGCGAACACAAACCGTATTCCTTTGCATATTATTTGAAATGTTCGTTTGACGATACTCTATCCAAATTCGAAATTTATCGGGGTGCAGATGCTGTCGAAGTGTTTGTGGATCGTCTAGATCAAGACGTCTTTAGGTTGTATTCCAACTACCTGAAGCCTGTTGTACCCCTTAGGGATATGGATCTCGCGGAAATTCAAAATTTTAACGGAGTTGTTTCATGTCACATTTGCAATCGCCCTTTCAAAGACTCGGACGTAAAAGTTCGTGATCACGACCATTTGACGGGACACTATCGGGGAGCTGCTCATTCCAATTGCAATCTAAATTATAAACTTCCAAAATTTATCCCCGTATTTTTTCATAATTTAAACTACGATTCACACCTTTTCGTTAAAAAGTTGGCTCAAAATAAGGAGAAAATTGATGTCATTCCGGTAACTAAAGAAAAATATATTTCATTTGGCAAACGTATTTGGGTTGATGAAATTTTTGAGAACGGGGAACGTAAACAAGTTTATATGCAAATTCGCTTTTTAGATAGTTACCGATTTTTAAGTGCTTCTTTGGCATCGCTGGCCGGTACGTTGAAGGATGGACAGTGTGTTGAAATTCAAAATCAATTCGGAGATGGCTTAAAATTTGAGTTGATGAGGCAGAAAGGTGTATTTCCCTATTCGTACGTAGACTCTTTTGCGAAAT
>CALNHX010011479.1:0-31811 GCA_940337035.1 Agriotes lineatus
ATGCTTCTTCCAGTTGTCTCTGTATTTTTTAAATTATTTTATTGGCACTACGCACTCCTACTGTTCATCTTATGTTTACGTTTCTTTTCCTGTCTATGAATGTATAACCTGTAATACCAAATTAAAAATTTGTTTTTATCAGCTAATATCCAAGAATTTATCTTTGAAAGATTTGCTTAGTAAAACACCTTCACATGTGAAGTACAGAGTGATTTTTTAAAAACTCAATTGCAGCAGGCCCTGGATAGCCTGAATCAGTTGGCAGTACTGAAATGTATTGTCAGTCTATGTCAAATTCGAGATTTGCAGGTTAAGTTTTGCGTCAGTGTGTGTCAAATGACAAACCAAACCTAACCTGCTAACCTCGAATTTGACATAGATTGACCATGCACAAATCGCTGTACATACACTTCGGTGGTTTTGGAGTCCACCTACAACTACCGGGTGACCATAAATGTCTGATTTTTTTTTCTTAGGTTGGCACTGTTTATGTTGGTGGCACTGTAAGTCTAAGTCAAAAAATCTGGTGTGATACACTCACACAACTTCCTTTTACAGTGATCTTATAATTAGTCAAAAATTTAATTTTCAATTTTTAAGCATGTCAAAAATTTTCAAAAATTACGAATTCTACAAAAACGGTACAAAATAGAGCGTTAGTTGAAGAGACAAATTTTCTCTAAAATCTTAAGCAGAATTCAAAAATGTAATAATATACCGGGTGTTCTATTTAAAATAGGAGTTAATAAAAAAAAATAGAAAAAAAAAACAAAAGAAACCCACTTTAGAAGTTTTCAACTGGAAAATCACCTATCTCACGTCAATGCACATTAAAAATGTAATAAAAATGTAAAGTTTGAAAAAAATCGTTAGAGCCGTTTTTGAAAAAATCGAAAAAAACTGAAAAATCACAAGAGTAAACACCTACTTCCGGTTATGCGATTTTCTTCAAAAGCTTGCTGTCTCATCTACATAGTACACAAAACTTATATATGAAGTTTCAACGCCATATCTCTTTTCGTTTTTGAGATATTCTGTTCACAGACAGACAGACAGACACACAGACAGACAGACAGACACACAGACCAATGAAAAAAAATATGTTTTTTGGGATCAGGGGACTCTAAAACGTGAAGATTTGTTGAAAACTCAATTTCGAATTTTTGGGGTGAATCCAATACTTCCTTTATCGTAAAAGGAAGTAAAAACTGGAAATTAATGTAAGTGGTGAAGATATTGACAGAATGCATCGCGTGGACAAAAAAAATTGTAAAAATAGACCAGTAATATAGTCAAATTCGTCTCTTATAGAAAAAGAAGTGAGGTGTTTAAAAATATATGCAAATTGAAAGTCTGCAAAATTAGCATTATGGAAGATCTTACTACAAACCGTCTAATTAAAATGGCATACGACAAGTTTAATTATAAAAACGTCTGGGCTTGACTTATTAAAGTATGAGTTTAGATATTTCCGGACGAGCTGATGAAAGAAGTCCGGAATTTCTAAACGAATGCTTTAATCGTACAAAATTTTATTTCATTACTGTGAAAATATTTCTTTTTATTTCAATATTTTCTTTTTATAAAAACGTCATTTTAAAAATATAAATTCTGTCAAATTAAACATCCCCTGTTGGTATTTCACTTTAAATCACATCGTTCACTTTATATTCGTTATTTAGCTACAAATAAATGTGTATTTGTTTTGTTTATTTATTTGTAAAAAAATATCAGCGTCGCGCAATCTACACAAGAATTAAGCAAAATCGAGCTAAAATGTGGCGAATCAATGACTAAATTATTTCCAGCAAAATCTTCTGTGCGTTATGAAAAGGAATACGTACTATTAGAAGAATGGAAGAAGCTTCATAAGATGGAAAGGGTAGTTAATAAAATCATTCTTTTAGAGTACTTTCTAGATGCGGTAAAAGACCAATCTTTAAAATAATTTTTGTTCCATTTAACTAAATTGCAAATTATTCTTAAAAAAGGTAAACAAGTCCAAAATTTATGAAAAAATCGCCAACAGAAGAGTACCTTCTGCTTAAGGTAAAATTTTTTTTTTTTAATTATTCTAAATTTAAAAAAGTTAACAAAAAATAATCTACTTAAGCAACCACAGTCTATTTGAATTCACTGAAAAAGATAGCTAAAATTACAATTAAGGTCACTGTATCAAAGACCTTTCACATTTTTAAAAAATATTATGTTTTGTTTCAGGTGGTCGCAATGATGGGCATCGTTGGTGATTGTCCCTGGACAATATGGCAGTAGCTGACGTACAAGACACTGGTACTCAATTGGTTGTACCGATTCCTTATATCAAAACAAATACCAGGCGAGTATTTACTGTTATTAACGAGTGTGAATGAATAAAAGTTTTGGATATGTACAGAAAGTACATCAGTCTTGTGTCCTAAAAATTTCACAAAAAGGCAAATGTGTTCGTCAAAGAATAGATATTCACACTATTGGAGGAGTTCCCAAAAAATAGCTGACTTTTAAAATTGGAGCAGCCACAGGATACTGTTTTCATAGGACATCGGCCACTCTTTTGGCGAACGCTGAAGCAGACCTTAATGTCATGAAACGTCACGGGGAATGGAAAAGTTTTTTAGTGGCAGAACAATATATCAAGGATTCTATTGAAAATAAGACGAATGTTGCTCCCATGATTCAAAACGGCGAAAATGTTGTGCAAGTGCTTCATAATAATGAAGATATGTACTATTTCAACTGTAGTTTCTACAACTATTAAATCACACTATAATTCATTCAGGAAACTCCCGTCACGTAAAAGTCACTATCGGGTGGTTAATATGAAAATCACTAGTACGGTGTTAGTAATTTTTGCATTTTATGTTGGTGCCATTTTAAATTTAAATTTCAGGTTTTTATTTTCTACTTTCACTTTGACATTTGAATTATTGAAGTACATTTTTATTTATTTGGTTGCATATACAAGATTACTTACTAAAGTTATTAATAAATTATGTTTTTACTTTGTTTCACTAAAACTACGATTAATATTTAAGTTTAGCAAAATGACAAATAATTTGTCATAACCTTACTTACAAGTTTGACGCTACTGACTATTAAGTACAACCAGCTGAAATAGTAGGTACTTGGTATTTATCAAGTACATATACTCAAAATTTTGCATTTGACACTGTAAATGTCACGGGAGTTTCCTAAATAGTCTATACCAGTTTTTCTATAACAACTGTGTTTGTTTAGTGGTTTTCATATTAATATGTTAAAATAACAATCCCGTAGTCGGCCCTAATGGTGTTGTGGTTAGCATGATTGCCCAATTTGCTTAAGCACGCGGGTTCAAACCCGGCTGGGGTTGGTGAAATTTTTCGTGCCAAAAAAGCAGTCCGGGAAGGGCTGCTAAGCAACATTTCCCGACCTTGGCCTGTAATGTGCCATTTCCCGGACTCAAATTAACGACGTAAAGTAGTATATAGCGGACAGTATGTAATAAATTTTTCCTGCGACCACTACTAAAAGTAGGCCTTTTACGAATAGCTTGTCGAACTAAAAATTACGTATTATACATCAGCGTACTAAAAGTGAAATCAGCTGTTTACTTTTAGCACATGTGGTAAAAGTAAACAGCGTGTTTTGAATTTACGTATTGTAAACTGGAAGTGAGGTTATACAGTTATTCTAGTTATGTACTTGTTTCGTTAGAGGTAAAGTGTTTTTAAAATAATTAAAGCATTATGTAATGAATAAAATAAAATGTGTACTATTATAGTCACCTTTGATAACTAACTTTGACAACTACCGGCTGCAGAAACAATCACCTGCGCCGGTCACGGCCATCTAATAACAGTAAATTTAAGGTTGTAGAAAAAATATTGTATGCAAACTCGTGCTAAAAGTGTTATTGCATTCACTTTTAGCACTTGTTTCATAAATAGCTATTACAATTGGACGTGAAACAGTGCCACTAAGCATTTTCACAATCTTTACTATAAACTGGATTTCTGGAAAACATACATGATGCTGAACTAAAATGAATGCAAATGGAAATGAATGGAAAGACTCATTCTTTGTGCCACAGCTTTTTTTATAATGCTACAAGATATTCCTCCTACAACTAACTAATGCACCGCTGAAAAAGCTGTAGACATTTTCCGGCCTTCAGATAAATATAAGAAAAATTAAATAATTTATGAGATTCTACGATGGCAACCTGTTGCTTATTTTAGATATCAAACTGACGGTAATCCCATTCTAAGGATTATTGTCAATGAATTTTAATAAGCAAGTGCCTTGCAGCAAGCTCGATTCAAACTGCTCCGAACTATATGGTACAATTAATAAAATTTCGAGACATTCAAATACAACATTAAGTACGTCTACCTATTTCGAAAAAAACAAACCAACAGTCATGAGAATATCAACCAACTGGTCATGATCGTTGAATTCTAAATTACAACTAGTGCTACAGTCTTACATATACCTGCATTTGGCACCTATAGCTTCAATGATAAGGAATCTTATTGTACAAGTCTTTAGATTCTATAATACTCACAACAAATGGTAATGATGTTTCTCAGAACTCTTTTCTTAAAACTTCAAGTTCTAAAAACGAATAATTCTTAGAAAACCGTAATCCTAATCTGCTTATCGTGTTCAATCACTCAAGTTCAAGGAATAGTCGGCGTAAGCAGGTAAATGACTTTCAGGTCTCTCCACTTTGGAGCTTTTCTTACATTGAAACATTTCCAGCAACATGTCAAGCACTAGTCGTGTTTCGGTTAAATTCCGTTAAAAACTACTTTTACTAACAACTAAACTCTGTAGGTGCTGCTGCATATGTACGTGTAAAAAACATCTGCAGCTGATTACAGTACACCAATAAATTAAATATCCACGTAATCTAATAGAAGTTTGCCAATATTTAAAATCATAGTACTAAATAATTTCATAAATAAAAAATTACCTTAATCAGTAACGTGAGCTTCTTTTAGCATAGGGGACCTGTATTTGCGATGTACTTCCTTGCAGGAAGGTGCCAAAATTTGTGTATCCGCTCAAAAATTAAATATTGTAATTTAAAAGCGTCGCAAAATGGGCATAATCAAAAAATTGGCACCTTCCTGCCGCGAAACACTATCATGCTACGTAAACTCACCGGTATAACAGATGGAGACCAAGGTATGAGCATGGCGACGCAAGTAGTTGCTTTCACTCCCCCAAGCAAAGCGCCCGGTGATTTGATCAATGTAATCGTAACCTGTGATTGATGCGGCATTCCACTGCAGCTTTGATAGGACTAGAAGTTCCCAGGCCTGCAAAATACAAACGAATTATTATTCATAAATATTGCTGTTTAAAATAGTACTTTTATTTAATTTTTCTACAATTCAAATGTCTATTTCCCCGTAGAAACAAAATGAGAAGGTGCAAGCTCCTTATCGATTCTTTGGCACACTGTTGAGATAAGAGTAGTTTTAACAAGAGAGGCGGGAACTAATTAATGAGAAGCTTAGACCGTGAAAATTGGTTTAAAATCGAGTCAGCGATTTATCAATCATTAACGGAGGGTGCGAATGGGTCGGAGAGTGCCGACAATTTGGCATTTTAGATTTAAAGATGAGAAAGGATACACATCCACGCTTTTTGATAACTTTAAAAAAAATATATTGCGAAGCAGGGTTTGAACTTGAAACCTCTTGCTCAGCAGTCCAGCATCTTATCAACCAGATCACCTTCACTTCGTAGTTACGTTACCGCTTAACTTCATTACTGTTAACGTTAATACAAATCGATATATACATATTAAAAAAGAAAAGACCAATCTCGCAGATTTTTTGTTATTTGCATTAATATTCTACACAAACTGGCGTAGAAATCATCCCGATAGGTTATGTTGTTCTCGAGATATAATGTTTACATCCACCCAGCGGAACACCTTCATTAAACTTCATTTGCCGACTTTCCTCTAACGCCAAAGTGATTGTAGTTTTCACAAAAGTTGTACAGTTTCATGGCACCTTTCACGTAATGTTGGTTTGGTCGCGACTGATTGTGCAGTTGCGGCAAAAAGTGCAAATTAATAAAAATGGTCCAGCCCAAAAGTAAACAGTACCTATAATTCATTCACTTCTTTTTTTTTTAAACCAGTAGGCTATGATATTTAGCTTGTTACGTTTATAGTGACTATATAGGGTGTTATGGAAACGAGTACAAATATTTTAACCCGTAATATAACTCGCTAAACTGAACAATTTCTCCATTTATTATTTTTTCGAAAACGCCCTCAAAACCGAGTTAATTCAAAACAATTTTACTCTAAAAATGCATACCCGCCTATGAAATAATATTTTAATCTAATGGCACAAAACACAAAAAACATTACTTTGATATGAAAACCAACAAAAACTGCATAGGTACTGATAAAACCTTTAGTTCACATCTGGTCACCAACGTACTTTTTATCAATTGAGGTAGGTAAGTTATTGACCGCATGTATTTTGTGCAAGAACTTTGCAGTGTTAATATACTTGTGTCGTTCACCCTTAATCTAAACTTGCTTACCAAGAGACTTATCAAATTTAGGGGAGATAAATGATTGAGAAACTATAGGTACGATTAAATAAAAAACGATAAATAGAAAAGTTGTTCATTTTGGTGAGCTTTATCACTGGTTAAAATATTTGCACTCATTTCCATAACACCCTGTAGTCACAGTGTGGCCATATGATTGTTGGCCGCCATGTTTTCACCAACGTAAAAATAAGCTTGGGCGGTAATGTAATAAAAAGAATAGCAGGTTTTAACGGTGTAAGCGAACTACATTTGATAATTTAGAAAATGCTAATGTCTTATTTTGACATTACTAACTTTTTGTAACTAAACATTCTGAACACTTAAAAATGACAATAACACCGTATGAAAACACTGTGATTATAAAGTCACTATAGTTAGGTTGCACATTCTAAGGTATTAATAGTAATTTTTGTATAAAGTGCGCGAAGTAGGTGTTTGTGTGCGTGAGAAAACCACTTTTTTGACTCGGCTAGCGCCTCTTCAAAAAAGTAATTCGAACGCACAAAAACACTTCGCGCTCGTAATACAAACAATATTTTTTCTACAACCGTCAAACAAGAATATCAATATTATTTTGTGAAATGCATTATTTCACGTCGTCAATGGTAACGTAAATAAATATCCCATTTTTTAACAAGTTAAAAAATGGCAAACTTCGCGCATTGATAGCGATGCGCAAATGTCCCCTTTTTTTGACGGTTGTCGAAAATGGCTATTTTTGTATCTAGAATGCGAAATGCTACTTTTGCGTTCGAGAATGGAAGTTATTTTGCCGAGCTTTAGCGAGGCAAAATACCCATTCGAGAACGCAAAAGTATTTCGCATTCGAGATGCAAACAATGATTTTTCGAAAACTGCAATAAAACTAGTATAAGAATAAAAAAAATTAAATAAGGTAACTGTCAACGTTAATTGACAATTTTATATTTCATAAACAATTAATTTATGTTTGAACCACGGCCTGCTGAATTGTTTGACAAACGTCCTAGTGACGTATAAATTTAACTGACCGCAGTATCGGCACCTTCAATTTACATGTAGTACAACATAAATTAGTCATGTTTATAATAGTTTATAATAGTTATTAGTATCTATTGAAATTTTAAATTACTTAATAAAAAACTAATGTAGGTTACTTAATTAATAAAATCACAAATAAGTTCCTAAAAAATGACAATTTTTTTGACATTTCTTGTATGTTCTAGAACGCTAAAGAATTTTGCATTCTAGAACATAAAAGTATTTCGCAGTTAAAGTGACAAAGTGACGAAGTGACAAAAAAGAATCACTTTGCTTACTGAGAATTTAACGAAAATGTCAACATTTGATGACAGTTTTCGAAAAATACTATTTTGTTGTACAACCTCACATAACCTCTAAAATAATTGTCACTGCAAACAGAAGGACAACACTGTCAAATGAATTATGTGTACAGATCGGTGGTGGATAATGTGAACATAGACAGTCAAATGAATACAGTTTATATACAGACGTGTTCAAAAATGTGTTGTACAGCGACAAATGTAAGCTTGTTGATAAAAGGTACTATATTTATACGAGCAAGCTTATCCGCCATTTTGAGTTACTGAAAGTGGCGGCAAATTCAAATTCTAGTTACTTTTCAAATAGCATACGGTAAGTCGGAAAAACAACGATCATGTCATTTAATTTTATCAGTCTTAAAAAAGATTGGTTTTTAAACAAATAAAAAGAAAGCAGAAAAATCAAAACGAAAACACTGTTAACTAACACGCACGTGGTTCACACTAGAGAAATTTAGAGTAAAGTACGTTTTTTCTATAATAACTGTCAAAGTGTTACAATGTTGGTAGATATGTGATTAAAATGCTAGGAAATGTTTATACCTCGTGTTGGTAGAACTTTTTCAAAATTATGGTTATGTGTCAATTTTGAATGTCAAAGTTTCTTAATTTGAACTCTTGACAAATTTCTTTTTTTAACATGGAACCATTATCATCAATAAAATCGGATAAAAAAGAAAACCAAGAAATATTTTAAACGCAAAAATGAAGCAAGCGATATTAAATTGACATATCTGTCAAAATGACAATCATTTTTTTTAATGGAAGAAAAGAACTAAAAATCTATGTACCAACATTATTAAAACTAGGGACCCTGCAGGAATGCAACTTATCCCCTAGAAAGTTAACCTTGAAAATTATTATAGAAAAAAATGTACAGTCGTGTGCAAATAAATCTGGGACAGTGTTTTTTTCACATGCAGATTCAGTTAAGAATTGAAGAATATCTCCATGGATTTCCTGCTATCAGAAAGAGTTACATTAAACTTTAACAGGTACTGAACCCCGTAACTCTCTCTGATAAGAGGAAATCCATGGAAATATTCTTCAAATTCTTAACTGAATCTGCATGTGAAAAAAACACTGTCCCAGATTTATTTGCACACGACTGTACTTTACCTTAGTTCAAACAACAGTGACGAGTGACAGAACTCAATAGAACTGACAGATACAGTTGGCAGCACAGAACAACACCTACACACTGTATATAGATTTAAATAACCGTACTTGGATGAAGTCTGTAATTATGGTTAGCATCGTAATGGAATGCACCAAGATTTAAATTAGCATGCAGTATTCGTCTGGATCGAGCAGTATGTACTCCAACGGTTTCTAGTCTTGCTTGGTTGACAGCCTAGAGAAATAATAAACCAACGGTTTATTATTTCTCTAGGGTTGACAGACGACAGAACGCACGGTTACCGGTCAGCGCTGCCAACGGCTTGGCGCTAAAATCCCTGTGACACAAAATCTAGTGGGATAAACTTGCCTAGTTAATACAGCACTCTAGTGTAGACCTTAGTTGTGTTATTACTCTACACAGGCTCACACTTTATCATTGAGTGGGTGGACCAAGATGTACATTTTCAAAGTATATGTGTATGCAACACCCTTTTTAACTTTGTGTAAGTAATTTATACTCAAAAAGCACAACTGCTGTACAACACTTTAATGAACACGACTGTACCTACTTCGTGTGAGTTCGACAGAAATAGACATATATATGTCTTAAAATCTGGTATCCCTGAATTCAGAGTTTGCTAAAAACAAAACACCTCTAATTCTATCTAACGCATACAAAGCCCATAAACGGTATTCTAGCTCATTTGATTGCCTATGTTCATATATTCCACCAGTTCACCACCAGTCTGTATAACGCACGATAGTATTAGAGATACTGTTAGTTTTTAATTAAGAAATTCTATAACAGGTCATTTTTGAAACAAACATTAAAATGCCGAAAAACATACGCTAAAATTTACATTAAAAGTAACTAAAAATGAAGTTTTCGGTCTGTGTAGATGTGACAACATTGTATCTGTCACGTTCTAACCTAAGTGTTTCAATAACGTAACCTTACTTATAAGATCAGTTTACATATTTCAATGTACACTTACATAGCTATAGTTAAATAGGAGATTACCCATGACCAACTAATTTGCAAAAAGAGCGAATTGACTATAGTTTAGATTTTAGGTTGTAGTCTTTCTTCGTAGATGAAATAATATGGGTACATTTTATTTTTCACCAGGACGGTGTTCTCACGTAACTCTCAAAAGTTTGATATTACATTGGGTTTAATATTCACTAGTCTGAAAATGTATTGAATGTCTGTATCTTTTGCAATATCGCAACAGCCTTACGTGACTAGGTAAGAGATTTCTAATCGAATTTTGAAGTAAATTCAGAAATCAATATTTAAAATTTGGAAAATATAGATTCACTCCATTTTCCCACTGTACAGTTTTCAGCAGTGCCACACCACCTGCATCTAGTAGAACGGGGACAAGATTCGCCCATGTCATCCTCCGACAATTTGCATTAATAGTTCGTCCACTAACCGCAGCGACATCGGCTGCGGTTTGGGGACGCAACTGTCGGAAATTCGGTCACACAAATCGCAACCCCTGCGACAACAATGCGCACATTGTGAGAAATTCCTCTAGAAAATCTATCAGACGGCGCGAGGGGCCGCGGAGTCTGTGGGAACGCCGAAAGGTCGTTAGCAAGTGGACGGCGACGTCGCTGACATCAGCAAAGCAATTGACCCTCGGGAGATAGCGCCCTTCGTGAACTCGCGATATTCAAATGGAGCCCGACTTGGAATTGAATGACGAATTCCGGCCACAGACGGGCTGCTACCCCGTTTTTTGCGGCGGCCCAATTAGACCCCATTCACTCGAATTCCTCGTTAACGGATGTTTGCTTACTCTAATGAATGGAGTCGTAAACACAACTAGTTTTAATTTGCAATTTCTTGCGCTCATTAACAGGCGTCTGGCTTAAAATAAACGCATTTTCTATTTATATTCTTGAGGCCGGGTCCCTTTATTCTCTAACGTTTTCTGGAATCCCAACAGGAAACAGATTTGAGATATCCTCGTAGATATTGTTTGGAATTCCTACAAGTACGAAGCCTTTGGTCTACCGTTTTCTCTTCTTTTTACGAACTGAGATATATAAATCAGGCAATGTTAAGGCATCCATCTATCAAAAAATAAACGTCCTCAACGACTTCATAAATAATTGGCGAACATTTGAAGAAAAAACTGCTGTATTTGGATAATGCGTTCAAAGATTGCCATGTGTCCCCATTTTTTCAGGATTTCACCGATTTGGAGCTATTTGTCACGCAATCAAAATGATACCCGGAAATACCCGGATTTTTCACGAAAATTTTGCAAATTACCGATTCCAGCCGACGCGACGTATGCAAATTCTAGTTTTAATCAAATATAATATGTACTTAACTTGTTACATAACAAAAATTATGTATCCAATATAAAGTACATTTTTTTAATAATAATTTTCGAGGTCAATTTTCTAGAGGATAAGTTGCATTCCTGCAGGGTCTCTACTTTTAATAATATTGGTACATAGAGTTTTAGTTCTTTTCTTCCACTACAAAAAAATGATTGTCATTTTGACAGATATGTCATAATTTAATATCGCTTGCTTCATTTTTGCATTTAAAATATTTCTTGGTTTTCTTTTTTTATCCGATTTTATTGATAATGATGATGATTCCATGTTAAAAAAAGAAATTTGTCAAGAGTTCAAATTAAGAAACTTTGACATTCAAAATTGACACATAACCATAATTTTAAAGAAGTTCTACCAACTCGAGGTATACAAATTTCCTAGCGTTTTAATAACATATCTACCAACATTGTAACACTTTGACAGTTATTATAGAAAAAAAAAAGTACTTTACGTATAGCTTATTGGCAATTCCGAAATTTCGGTCAACCAATGAAATAGGCTTATAATTATAGGTTTGTCAATAACACCTTTATCCGCATTTAATGTAAGTAACTAATTTTATTATCCGTTAATTGTTGGTTGTATTTGTAAAAAAGAGATAGATGGCAACTTTACATACCTAAACATAGGTTCAATTCCCAACCATTATGGAAATATTAGGGGGGGGGGGGGGTTAAAATTAGGTTGCTGAAAACTAAGAACTATAGGAAAGGGTACGACATTGAAAATTGGCAGACCTTTTTCATCAACAGTAAGCTTATTTATAATGTTTTTGTACGTATGGAGGACTTAAAGAGTTGAAATTATACTTTCTATTACATATTTTTTATAATCACATTCTTGTCGTTAAAAAGTTCGAATTAAAACACTAATCCCCAAAGGTTCGTAAGGAAGACCAGAGGTGGGCCATTTGCGGCCTTCCACCTGATTGCGTACCTTTTACTGAAACCCGTAACTCTCTCTGATAAGAGGAAATCCATGGAAATATTCTTCAAATTCTTAACTGAATCTGCATGTGAAAAAAACACTGTCCCAGATTTATTTGCACACGACTGTACATCTTTTTTATGTTTCCCTAAACATGTATCTAGTACGCCTGAGCTATTACAATACTGTAAACAGCTAACCATGACTTTAGTAGAGATCGACCGATACGGGTTTTTTTTGCCGATACAGATATATCGGCCGTATAATAAAGGCCGATATATTTTCATTGCTCTCTCCCACTACTTTTTGACTACATGTATGCACGTGTGCGCCGCTGCTTGCTGGATTAGGGCGGGGAAATCCCCTAAATACAACTCGCGCTTAGGTTTGTTTATACAGGTGTCTTCTTGTCATTTCGTTTTAACAACGCAGTTTAACACAATCATTTTTACTCGTGACTTATTAGGTAGTATTGTTAACAAATTCTGATGATGCAAGAACTTGAAATGGCATCGCCTGATCGAATGTTTTTGCTGATGGACCAAGCTCTGTGGACTTGTGGTTACCACGTCTGCTTAGCATTCGGGAGATCGTGGGTTCGATTCCAGTGGCCGTCTTCTTTGATTCAGGTTTTTAGGTGGTTTTCCTGAGTCAACAGAGTACCTTCTCTGAAGCGAATGTCGGGGCAGTACTTCTCCACCTTTCCTGGCCTCTCTTGCATTCTCCACCCATCCTGAAGTTCCCGTTATTGGCTGAAGATGCGTCCCGATAGCAGCCCGCCCCCCAGTTGAGAAAATTGACATGTCCCTGAACCTTTACCCTTTTCTTTTTTGCTGATGCAGTGCATTCCAAAAGCTGGAAGATATTTCGCTGCATGGTGACACACCTGATCGAAAGCCTAATATTTTTACATAATAATTTAGAATAATTTAATTTTCAATTTTAGATAGTAGTTATATTTTATACTCCACATTGTTTGTTTACATTATATTGTTCATTTCTTATAATAAATATTAAAGTATTAAGCATTAAAAGGAAATTCACTTTTGCCGATATATCGGCAATAATGAAAGCCGATGACCGATACCGATATATCCCTAATTCGGCCAATATGCCGATACCGATTTGTAAAACAAAAGATTACTTCACTGTCGACTTCTCTTATTTTAATGACAATTTCGACGTTCTTCACTACCGATTAAAAAAACATTTTTGCCTATTCAACTCGCCCCTTCAAGTTAACTATTCACCAATCATAATTTAGTATTTATGTATTTGCCACCAATCAGCGTAAAATTGTGCAACAATTCCACTAGCGGAATTTTAATGACTATTCAACACTATAACATAAAAGCCAATCACATTGCAGACATTTGCTTTTTTCAACCAATAACAGCAGTATATCACTGAATATTGGGCACCATGCAAAATATTCACAAAACAATGTACGTACTCAAAAAATAAATAGCCTTGTTGCGAAGTATCGCTTAGCAACGATGTTCTGTCCTTAGTGATATCGCTAGGTTACGTAACACTAAACCCCAACAAACTGTGTGGCTTGTTTTAAAAATTTTAAAATGCTGTGTTTTGGAAGTATTCCGCTGAATTTCATTGAGAATGAATAATTATATTAATTGTTGGATTATTTTTCAATAAAGTTAATCGTTACGTATTAATATTGTTAAATAGTCGTCCCAAATACCACTCGAAGTGGATATATTTTTTTAAAATATTTTGCCATTTCCATAGAAATTATTGCAAATTTCACTCAACAAAATCACATTTAAATGTCACATTTTGATGTGATTTTGTATCGTGAAATTTAAACCCAATAATGTACATGGAAACGACAAAATATTTGTCAAAAATATATCCACTGCTTGTGGTATTACCCTTGACTATTCAACACTATAACATATAAGCCAATCATATTGCAGACATTTGCTTTTTTCAACCAATAACAGCAGTATATCACTGAATATTGGGCACCATGCAAAATATTCACAAAACAATGTACGTACTCAAAAACTAAATAGCTTGTTGCGAAATATCGCTTAGCAACGATGTTCTGTCCTTAGTGATATCGCTAGCTTACGTAAAACTAAACACCAACAAACTGTGTGAACAAAGTTTGGCTTGCGTTAAAAATTTTAAAATGTTGTGTTTTGGAAGTATTCCGCTGAATTTAATTGAGGATGAATATTGTTGGATTATTTTTTAATGAAGTTAATCGTTATGTATTAATATTGTTAAATAGTCGTCCCAAATACCACTCGAAGTGGATATATTTTTTTAAATATTTTGCCATTTCCATAGAAATTATTGCAAATTTCACTCAACAAAATCACATTTAAATGTCACTCGCCTTCGGCTCGTGACATTTTTGATATGATTTTGTTTCGTGAAATTTAAACGCAATAATTTACATGAAAACGGCATAATATTTGTCAAAAATATATCCACTACTTGTGGTATTACCCTTGATTATTCAACACTATAATGAACGAACCAATGAAAATTGTTCAATTTGTCAGAAACGGCCAATCAACATTGACTGTCATTGAAAACACCTAATGTCACAGTGTTTTCACGCGAGCCCGATTGGTTTTAATGATTCAATTTCGTGAGTAGCCTTTGACTGACATTTCACCAAAACGTCAAAGTCAAAGTTTGCAAATCAGCGTCGTTCTAAGAACTCGTAATAATCGTGTTGGAAGCTCCAGTATTGAATTAATAGTGGAAAACGTTAAAAAATGTGTGCTGTCGAACATGGTAAAAGTCATCTACCCATATTGTTGAATAATCTTTCCAATACCACTCAAGGCAAAATTTTTTAAGAGAATTTTCACCTTTGTGGTATTACCCTTGAAAATTTCATTTAAAGAAGTGGACTTTTAAATTAATTTCAGGGTGTAAACTGTCACTATTTTCATTCAGTGAAAAAAGTGACAACGTTTTTAATTTAGGAATGAACGATTTTAGAAACAAACTATTCATTTTTAGTTTTATTTTGACGTGAATAAATTACAGATTTCAATAAATAAAGACGTTGCCTTAGTTACCAGAACTGACCAACGCACTTAACTAAAATGAAGACAAATAAAATTATATACAAAATAGGCTTGGATTTGAATATTTATGAAATTTTAAAAAATCTTATAGACAACTCGTGTTAACGTGCCTATTTTTCATGCGTGTGAACCCTCCACACTCGTTGCCCTTCTAACACTTGTGGTCTAAGTAACTATTATATATTTTGCATGAATGTAGTAATTAGTCAAACGGCCAATATTTATGAAGTAAAAATGTCTTGTATAAATTTTGAAAACATAAAAGCTTGATATCCAATATGTCCAAAAAATTGTACTAAAAATTCACCATTATATCATTAGAACAACTTTTAATTATTGGCAAGGATCTTCTTCAACTAACTAAAAAATTTGCACCATTGTTCCAGTATCAAAGCTATGATTCATATCAGATGGGTAATAATAAGATGATAGAATCCGAGACATATCTTAATGAGTAATGCACAAAAATATTCCAGTTGCTAACTAAGCCTCATAGATTCCACGTCTGACCCACGCTAAGGATGTCCTATTTTGCAATAGCATACCTATCTTATTTTACATATTATGGAAAAGACCACTATTAACGAGGGCTACTATGAAGATACATACAAATAAATATAAAATGTTCCATATACAAAATGACATTTAAATTACACAGGCGACAGCTGTCGACTTGAAGCAAGTCCAAACGCAAAATGTTTTATTTTATACTTGGCTTAAAAACCAATCGCGATTACTTGGATCAGTAATTATACTCCCAGCCTTGTGAATTACATAAAATAAGAAAGTCGAATCAATTATGAACTTCTGCAGCTGAATGCCAACCACGGACGTTAATGAGCCTTATTGCAGCTTCTTAGTTTCACTTTTAATTTACAAACTTTAAAGGTTCAACGTAGCTGCTACTGCACAAAAAATCAACGGTAAAATCCATTCCCTCCGGAGCAATGGGCAAAAACGACCAGCCCCTCATTATGCTATTATTTCGGGAAGGGTAGCTTCTGCAAGACATTTGGAGAGAACCCGGTGGAACGCGCGGGAAAATTTACATTTTTTGAGGGCAAAACTGCCGCCGTTGCACCGTCTGTCGTCGATTCACGGTGTTTGGCTGGGAAAGAACCTTCTGGACGCGGCCGGAAACCTACCTATTCGACCACGTGAAGACGTTTCGAAATTACAAATTACACACACGTGGTATCCTGATCACTTAGCATGACCCCCGGTACAGCAGCACTAATTTGGACTAACTTCAGGAATATGGATATTTAAAGGACCCTTTTGGCTACGAATATGAATAATTGAAAACATAGAAATGCCGTAGCTTGAGGTTAATATGCGCAGTTCATTTTAGAATCCATAGCTTTAATTGTTGCATTTTATATAGGCAGCTAGTTCCAAATAGATTAAGAAAATGTACGCAATTTCGTCGGCGGTTAGTAAAAAGTCGACACATATTTTAAATAATATTAAAATATAGCAGGCTTTAAATGTGAATTTTCGAATATGATTGCCCAAATTTTACCTATTAGTCAACCTACATAATTAACAAAAATTCTTGATACACAACTATTTTCTAATCAGCAAGTTGGGACATATCGGACATTCAAGATGTACAAATAATTTTTTTAAAAGTTGTTATCCCACCGACTGCGCCGATAATATTGTACTACTCAGCAATTATGGTCAAATTAATTTTTGGGCGCTTACGCAGCTTTTATTGAATAATATTTACAATAAATTATTACCGGGTAATAAATAACATAGCTCAATCTAGGTACAGACGGTACAGTCATGTTCAAAAATGTGTTGTACAGATGTAGTTGTAACTTTATTAGTGGTTGTGTTTTTACTTAACAACAGCTCATACTGTATCATTAACTAGATAGACCTAGATGTATACTTTAAAAATATTTGTCTATACAACACTTTTTTGTATAATTAAATCATATTCACGAAGCACACACCTTGTACAACACTTTAATGAACATCAACCACATCTCTCTTTTTTAAGCTACTGTAATATCTGTTTTCATCCAAAAATTTACACATCTCCCGATTTTCATTATATTAAAAAGGGCGTAAACATGTACAGTCAAATCTGGTTTTAGAAATCTATAACCACGGACAGTCCGATAAAGGTTCTTCGGAATATATAGACTTCCATAGTGAAGTTGCAATTGCGACCCAAAGCGGAGCTGTCAAGCGCACAATAACAAGTCGGGCTTGTAAACAACCCCGAGTTAAATTCCCACACGCAAACAAAAATATCTATAAGTTAAATCTGGCGACCCCTATTCGCATAGTGTTCAGAACGGGATCGCGCAACAATTTCGAGCTGGAACTGTGAGAAAATGGGGCAGCGAAAGAAGGCCAATTCCGATACGGGACCCGTTCGGACAGGGAAGGGTCCCGAAAGGACCGGAACAGAATAGAATTAAGATGTTCAAGGATTCTCACATCGGCTCGGCCCCTCGGAGGAAGTAATTAACATACGCATAAATAAACCTATGGTTATCGGTAATACGAAGAAGTAATTGCATGGTTTGATTTGGCATAAAAAACCGTCTGGGACGGCACAAAGGGCCGCGGATGGAAGAAGGGCCACTTGGTTATCCATGCTGCAGGCACATCCGGTGCCGAAGATTTAAATTGCGCAAGTAAATACACCCCTTTCCGTCTGATTTTGCAATACAATAGTCTATTTTGATTATTCCTAAAACATTCATATTGCAGGGCTGATAAGGAAATAAGCGCGGATGGGACGTATCCTATGGGCAAAATTGGACAATTTTACCAATGAGTTTATAGAAATCGTTTATTTTATACGGCTGGAGATGTGAATTTATACATTTTGATATCGTTTTATATGTATAGGTAGTTCACTGTCGTAAGGGATACAAAATGATCAACAATAAAGGGTTAGATAGTAGAAGATAGTAACACATTTTTTTTTATATTGTTGAATAGGAACTTTACCACTAAAATGTAACAACAACAAAACTTATTACAGTTATTAAACAAAAAAGGCAGTAAAATGTAGTTTATTTACTTCAAAATATCAAGATCAAATTAAAGTGTAGATTGTAGATGTATTTGGAGACATTCCAATCATAATTTTTTAAATGTCAACCGGAATAAGCCAAAGGCTTAATCGTTGTTGATTATGATGACGGTGATAACTGATAACAAATGTTACCTTTAATAACTACTAAATAAATGAAGTCCAATATCTACTCGAAACTATCACACACCTTTAATTTCTTTCAAAAGCATGTTCCAAATTTAAACCCCCTTAATAACTTCCTTAATAGCCCCGACAAAAGTCAAATGTTGATCGGGAAGGATAAGGAAGGACGTGAGCAATTTGGAGTGCAAGAAAATTAAGACAATATCTGAGTGACACAATGCCCCGGCTTCCGGTAATGAAATTTATCTAAAATCTCGGGCAGGTAAGCCCGTGCCAGTTTCGTATCTTAGATTATTACAAATGATTGGTGTCTTCCGTAAACGGAGACGTCTTACCGCAAATTAGCGTGTGGGCACCCACAAAGGGTCCCAGGGGTGGTCAACCACCTTGAATCCTTTTCCCGGATACGGAGACGATCTGCTCGTCGCAATAATTGTTCTTAGTCAGGTAATTTTGGGGTATTATTTTGCGTGATTGTAATTAATCCGGCCAGGTAAGAAATCGATACGCAACTTCTCATCTAGACAAATAATATGTTGATATTGTCACTCACCGAAATGTGGTCAAAGGTCACGCTGTAGTCTGTGTACGCGCAGAGCAGATCTATGGTGAGGATGCTGCTGCTGCGGATCTTGGAGGCGATGAGGAGGCAAGTTGCCCCCAAGAGCTGGAGCTGCTGACGCTTTATGACGCACACGCAGAGGAAGCGATCCATGTAGTTCACAGCCAGAGGGAAGACTTGCTCTTCGCACATTTGCTCCTCGCACACCTGTAATATATTATTGTTTTAGACTAAATGCTCTTTCAAACACTCGAATCAAATCGAATAGCAATTCTAAACAAAGTATGCATCAACCTTCCTTCTAAAAACTAAATCTACCTATTAGGTTGATCGATTCGCTTAAAAGGCGTTATCCAATACAGTATTTCGACCAAAAATGACAAAATCTATATTTATCTACTCCAGTGAGATAAGTAACTCATTACGTCACTCATTTGACACTATTTCCGTTAGGTAATGCAGCTCATTAAACCACTCAGTTATGTAATGGCTTCGTTACCTAACTGGGTGCTGTAATGGCTTTATCACCTAACTGAAATAGTGTCAACTGAATGACATAATGACATTTGCCTACTAAAATATTTTTGAAAATGACAGATCTGACATTTCCCTTAATGCACTTTTCTCAATTTTAGGTATTTGTAGAGACAATTTAATCGGCCCAGTATCTTCGGAGGATATAGCGAACCAAGAAATCCCGGAAAAAGTCAAAGAAAAAAAGTCACTGGAAAGAAAATCATCCGAAAAAAAAATCCCCCTGAAAAAACGTCACCCGGAAAAGTCACCGAAAAGAAAAAAATTAATAAGTAGTGCAATAGCAATATTTTATTTTGTTGTATACCATCTATAATCTACATACTGCATACAATAGAAGTAATATAATTAAGAAAACAATTATTCATCTAAATTTATTCTCTGACGAATATTGTGGCTTATGGCCCTTAAAAATCCGGAATATTTCGGGTTCCTTGGGCGTAGTCCTGGCACAGCGATTGTAATCTGGCTTGTAAGTATTTATATTGCCGAAGCCTTTTCCTGGTAGTTGATATACCAGCTTCATTTTGCTTATGAGAAGCCAAATAGAGGGGTGGGTACTTCACATTAAACTGTATGAAATTTGGTGAAGCTAAATTAAAGTTGCCATCCATATACCACACAGGCGATGAAGCTAGCAGACGAAGAAACTTTTTTTCTGTGGGATTTTTTTTCCCGGTGACTTTCTTTACGGTGACTTTTTTCCATGGGACTTTTTTTCCAGGCGATTTAATTCCGTGACTTTCTTTCCTATGACTTTTTTTCCGTACGCACCCCGAAACAAAGATACATACAAAGAAAGAGACCATCGATTTTATGGTATACATGCTCTTATCCAACTGGTATAGTAAATAACTATTTTTCACGTCTGGGAAAAAAACACGGTTTCTACGATACCAAAATCGTGACAGAAATAACGAATTATTCCCTAGAGGAGAGACATTTACCTAGGGAGTTTTCATTATGACTGACACAACAATTACTTATGTCAAATTCCAGGTTAGCAGGTTAGGTTTTGCGTCAGCCTGTGTCAAAACTGACGCAAAACCTACCCTGTTAACCTCGACATAGACTTATAGTGCCACCAACTTCAAAATTTAAAAATGTCAATAAATTACGTTTAAAAAACAGGTTTGTAGTTTTAAATCTTCCTGCAACGTGAAAAAAATAGAATATGCAATTCGGAGAAACTACTATTTTGCTTCAGTGCTATGTGACTCTAGGGCTTCGCCCTCGAGTCATAAATTGCACCTCAGTAAAATAACGCATTTCTCTCCCTCATTGCAGAATCTACTATTATGCATTAAGGGAGATATGAATATGTTTTTCCTGAGGTTGGCATGTACGTCAACCGAAGGTAAAAAACATGAATATCTCCCGTGGTGCATACATTTTATTTGCTAAAATATTAGTAAAAACGGTATGAAATTTCAAAATGTCATAAGTGTCATATGTCATACTAGAGTGGCTTCAAAGCAAGAAGTACATAGGCGTGGCTACAGTTATGCGCCAATAGACAGTATCAGTGGCGTAGCAATAGGTATTTTTAGGGGGGCACATTAAAATTCCCATTTTAAAGGAAAACTTTTCATGCTGATTTATTTTTGGTTTCAAATGCTAAATAAATTAGCAAGTCAAAGGAAGTACAAGCTCTACCAGCAGCTCGCGAGGCCGCCTTCCGCTAAACGCTTTCCGCGGCGGGAGGACTCGCTGTGTGTCACCCTCTCCATTCCGCGCGGGGAATTATTACTAAATTTGCCCGTTTTGCTGTGAATTTTTGCCAAAGCTGTGCATAGAACTTCGGCATTTGGTCTTGGCAGCATTTTAGACAACAGCTGGGAATCTGACAGAGGGCGCAGGCCAAACACTCTTGAATACGCGTGCGACCCGAGAAGTTCGAATATGGCGCTACGGATAATAAATGACTAACCCTAATGCGTCATGTAGCTACCAGACTGTAAGGTGCTCGCCCAAACCCCTTTTTGATATTATTAACGGGTTAATAGTCGTGGAAACATGTAAACAAAATGACACGACGAACGGCAATGAACTGAATACAACAGTGGAAATCACCTTGTTGAACGTAATGGACTCGTCCGGACGTTTCTAGCGTTCTGCGCATCTATGACGCGGTGTACTTTACAAACTGAAAGACTTCTAAATAAGAATCTGTAAGTAACATTAAGAATTGCCTGAATGTACGGTTGTCAAGATGTTATTTGTAGTTGCATGGTTACCATGAAGTTGAGGGAGAAACATTTCCAAAAATACCTTGGGAGTTATGTGTTACTTTTCATATTTTGTATCTATGACGAAAAATGAACAATATCATGTTGCTGGTAAATAAATAAATATTACTTTCGGTTTAACAGGAAGTGGCAGTGGCAACAGTTCAAAAAATAATGTCTGTGTTTTTCTTATAACAACTGAAACTAAACTTTGAGAATTCTACATGCAAACAATTTATATTTTAATGCTAAAGTTATTCTTTCGTCAAAACCAAATTCTCTCTTAGTATTGGATTATTATTGACTTTAAATAGCAAGTTGAATAATTATAGGTGAAATGTTACTGAAGGAGTTATTCCCTGATATACAGAGTTTGTAAAGTAAACGTTGCCTAAACCGGAAGTTATGCATCACTGTTAAATTTTATGACAAGTTGTGTTATTGCAGCGCTACATTTTATTGTACCAATGTAAGAAATACAAACTAATCTCTATTTAGTGATGCAAAAATATTGTAGCTGGTAAACCAAATGGTCGTTTTTCTTTCCGTTTTTTTTTAAGCTATACAATTTGAAGTACATAACTTTAACAGCCCCCAACATTATGTCGAGTTAAGTGCAAAAATGAATGTCTTCAAAAATTATTTTCTATTATAAAACTAGCACATAAGGAATGATTGGGGTAGTTAGCCCCTTTCTAGGAATTTTAGGAAAAATGATTACAAGCCAACTGTTTGTGCAAAAATATCACATTTTATTGATTCCACCTCCTTAATAAAATTAACTACGCCACTGACATCGAGCAAACAGGAATGTGCATGAAATTCTGAAGTGGTCTTTAATAAAGGCAAACAAACCGATCGATTTGGAATTATATTTAGGTGTTGGAAAAATGGAAATTTTACGATTTCAGGTTTTCAGTTGTCTGAACCAAGGCCTCTTATGATTACAAGCTGTCCAGTACGCAAAAACAGTTCCCACTTGTTCTGAAAATTTTTACTTGCTTCTGGAAGATCTTGTTTTCCCCACAAAACATCATTCAAGCCTAATTTCCCGGAAATTTAAAACTACATATTTGGCGCGCTCTATTGGGGTAATACAGATTTGCTGACTAAATGTCACTTATTGATTGTTTCGATAAGTATATCCGCATAGAATGATAAAGATCAGATGTCTCGTCTCTGTGCACTTTTCTGTTCCTACAGTTTCCAGAAGCTTCTATTTTTTACACAAACAACATTTACACCAGACGAATAACTAGGCGACTGTGCCTGTGTAAAGCTACCTGAGAGCGGTTAAAAGTAACTATAGGTAAATGTCAGTTTTGGCGGTAAATGGGATGCTGCGAGGCCTATCCTTGACAGATTCTAAGAAAACCGAGGGCTTACCTCCATCATCCAAGTCGCCACCACCTTCCTCATGTAAGGTTGAATCTCGACCTGCACCTCGTTGAAGTAGTCGCACGAGGGGACGTACAGGAGCTCGTCGTTGAGCATGTTCTCGATGACCCTCCCGTCGCCGAAAATAACGGAATCCTTGTGCGCGAAGTTCACCACCGTCATGTTCTCCGTGCAGGAAAGCTCCATTTTCCCGAGAAATGGTCACCCTCGCACTGCCACTTGTTGCATAAAACGCTATCCACCGGCTGTCACTACCTGTGGATCACCGGTATACGACGTCGTAGCACAACGCACTACTCGGCAGCTGGTGCAGCAATGTGCGAAAGGGCACAGGCACAGGGCCTCATACCCCATCGTCACCCCGCGTCGTGGTGGGGGGCGCCCGGACGCAGGAATTTACCTGGCTGGATGTTTGGATTGCCATCTGCCACTTTTTCCATCTTTTCACTGCGTGCTGGCCGATTCGTTTATGGCGTAGAAACTACATTTTTCTTTCAGGGGAAACACTGTGATATTTGTAATGCGGAAATATTTCGAGAACAACAAACCGTTGATCTAGGACATAATTTTAATGTGGCATTATCAGAGCTGGGAAGTAATAGATTACAAATGTAATCAATTTCAGTAATTAATTTTATTTTCAGTAATTGATTACTGTTGTTAAACAATAATTTGTAATTGTAATCAAATAGATTTTTTAAATGTCCATAGTTGTAATTAGTACTCTTTCACACGAAATTACACAGCAATTCTAATTATATCAAAAATAATGAACTACAAGGCTAAAGACGATTACAAATGTAATTACTAGTGTAAACGTAATTAATTTCAAAGTTAGGTAATTCCTCTAATCAACTAAACTATTTAAAAAAGCAACAATAAACCGTTCTATCTATGCTCAAATAAAGGTAAACTATATACAGGGTGTGGCAACGATTGGTGGGGGGGGATATTTCTAAAACTATGAGAGTTACATAATTATTGTGCATATAAAAGTTGTAAGTACGAAGGTGGTACAAGTTAGTAAAATATTTTTGATTGTACAGTATGGCACAAAAAAGTGTGGCGAATCAAACTTACTATTTTAAATGGATTGTTCTATATTTAGGTAACTTCAGAGTTTTGCATTGAAATACTAACAATTTTATATCCAGTTGTATGGATCTAATGTCAGTTGTTTCGGAGATATGTACATATCAATTATTTTATGCAAAAAAATGACGAATTTCATGCGGCTGCTGTAAGAGAAAAAATCTGGTATGATACACGCACACAACTTCCGTTTACAATCTTCTTATAATTAGCCAAAAAAATGATTTTTAATTTTAAGGATTTGTCAAAAATTTTCAAAAATTACAAATTCCACAGAAACCGTACAAAATAGAGGGTTAGTTGAAGAGACAAATTCTCTCTAAAATTTTAAGCTGAATTCAAAAATATAATAATATACCGCGTGTTCTATTTAAAATATAAGTTAATAATAAAAAAAACAAAACAAAAGAAACCAATTTTAGAGGCATTCAACTGGAAAGTCACCTATCTCACATGAATGCACATTAAAAATGTAAAGTTTGGAAAAAATCGTTAGAGATCTTTTTAAAATAATCGAAAAACACTGAAAAATCACAAGAGTAAACATCATACTTCCGGTTATGCGATTTTTTCAAACGCTTGCTGTCTCGTCTAGATACTACACAAAACTTATATATAAAGTTTCAACCCCATAGCTCTTTTCTTTCTCACACAGATGGACACACAGACTGACAGACCAATGAATAAAAACATGTTTTTTGGGTTCAGGGAGCTCTAAAACGTGAAGATCCGTGAAAACTCAATTCCGAATTTTTGGGGTGAATTCAATACTCCCTTTATTGTAAAAGGAAGTAAAAATTGAATGAAGAAAAACGTTACCACAAAAGTATGCTTTTCGTGAATTACCTTTTCAGTGGAAAATGGTGGTGCTGCGCATAACTGATATTCATGATGCTGAACATTAGCAAACTTAATAATTTCGGTTTTTTTCGAATGGAAGGTTCTGTTTGAATTTTTGAAAAGCGCTTTCAATGAGCTTTTTCATATGTTTCTTCATACCCCTAAATTCAACTGTTTTTCATTAAAAAAAAATATTTTAGCCACCGACAAAAAACTCCGTATTTTATATACGAATAGGCCAGCCAGGTATATTTATCCAAATAACTAAAATTAACACGTATTTTATTTACTTTCACATGTATTTTTTCCGAGAAAGAAAATACGAACGTTTTTCGGGGAACGTATGGGTTCTCCAATAATCTTTTTTTTTATTAGAAAGGCCCAAGAAGTCTATCAGTGCTGCCAAAATAAGGTCTCCATTATTAGCGGGAATAGAAGTGGATGCAGTTTCAGTCTCTATGGAATTTGTTAACAAATCATCTGCTTTCTCTGGATTTTGAATTTCTATCGGCTTATCCTGATTGACATGAAAGGCAGTGGTTTTTGGTTTTTGTATAAAGGCGTTTTTTTAGAAGGAGGGGTCATTCTAACAAATTAAATAAAACAGAATACATTTGAAATAACAATTTATAAAACCAGTTAGAAATGCCTAATTTTGTGTAACGTTTGGGATCTCTGTATAAATGTCAATTACTTGAAAATTAAGCATGTACGTTTTTCGCTTTCACGTGAAAACTTTGCAGGCTTTGGATATTTTAAACTTTGACTAAGTAGTTTGTACAATTTAAAAACAAACAATGAAAAACATTATATTATTGGCAGTTTATTGTTTTTTTTTCTAGTGGAGACTGGTATACACTAGGACAGGTCACAGAATCGACATCGACCAGCGACGAAAAACCTCACCAACGCTGTGGGTCAAGGGCAAATTTGCGCCTATTGGAATTAAAAAGAAATGAAGAATGTTGAAAAAAGCATTCGGCAAACTCAAATTTAAAGTTGAGGCGGTTTCTATAAGGGTGCGTTTTGTTTTTAATTAAAAAACAAAGTAGTCAACTTTTTATCCGATAAAATTTTTTTAAGAAGACCAACGGGGGTGTCCAATTGACCCCCATTGACACCCCCTTAAATTTGCCAGTGCTAAAAATGCATTGCGGTGCAATATAATCCATGCCATAATAATACAAACTACGTTGATATTCATTTTTATGAAAAAAATATCGAAGGGGTGTAGCGATTTTGACCATAGGGAATATTTTTCAGCTGATTTTTAGTTTCTTGTGTAATTTTGTTTTTTCATGATATGACGTCATTAACTTCTTTTTTAAATGGCAACCTGTATTTTTTTATTATTGATTTTGGTAGTACTTTTTTATGTTGTTTTTCAATAATATAAATTTTTTCAATATGTTCTATTTGAAAAAAGTGAGAAAAATGGTCTTAAAATTTAAATATTCAAAACCAATAAAATGAGCAAAATAAATATAGTTACCGGTGGATAAAACACAAAAAGATTAGTTTACATGTCAGAATTAAACAATTTGTAAATTTCATAACAAAATAAGCGTTCTTTGCTTTTTCTAAATTAGAATTTACCTTTAGCAAACTATTTTATTAATAAAAATGGTACAATTGAGCGAGACACAGAGCATTTGAATTTTTTTATTATTTATTATTGTATTTTTTCAATCGTTTTTTTAAATTTCAATAAAAAAGGAATGTGCCGTCAATGACTTTCCGTCAAACGTAGGTAACTAGATTTATTTTTGCTCATTTCATTGTTTTTAATATTTTAAACTTTTTTCTAGATTTTTTACATATTGAAAAATTGTATATCATTGAAAACAACATAAAAAGTACTACCAAAATCAATAATAAAACATACAGGTTGTCATTTAAAAAATGTCGATGGACGTCATATCATGAAAAAACAATATTCATAAGAAAACTGAAAAATCAGCTGAAAATATTGCCTATGATCAAAAATCGCTACACCCCTTCGAGATTTTTTTCATAAAAATGAATATCAACTAAGTTTTGTATTAATTCCAGCCCCACCCCTTTTGGTGGTTCTAATACAATGTAATATAGGTATCTATAGCACCAAGTTACGAGCCAAGTTGAAATATGTAATACACTTTAAATACTTACAATAAAGAAAATACTATCTTTCACGTAATTGCACTCATATACCTACCTTTTTGCTTAATAAGGTCGGTAGTAATTGACGTAATTTAAAAATCAATCTGACATTTGAATTTTATGTCAAGTGTTTAATGTTATTATGCCACGACTAGTCAGTTTTAAAAAGCATTGACACCCCTAAGTCCCAGCTGAATCGGCTAACCTTCAACTAACAACTTCTATATGTTTTAATGATTGAATCTTCTTTTAAAAAATAATAAATAATTATTTGATTTTATCAATCAAAAAACACAATTGCCCATATTTCATAGACTTGTTTTTGTATAATCAGTTTTGTTAGTATGTAATAGAAGTTTGATTTGACATTACATAATAAAATGCAAGTTGTCAGCAATAATTTAATCAATTACCGTAATGGACAAACTTGATTAAATTAAAAATATAGAGTTCTAAAAGTTATCCTACTCCAAAAAGCTTAAAATTTCGAGTATTCAAATCACAGGTATAATTTAGAAAAAATTATTAATTCTTTTTCTTCTTCTTCCATCCTCCTTATACCCTTAAGGGTGTCGGATTAAATTTTTTTCTCGTTTGTTAACCCATTTTTTTCCATCCCGTCCGGTCCGGTGCTAGTATTTTCATTTCTGCTTTCGTCTTCCCTCTTCTTTTTCCAATTTCTTCCATTCTTTGCATCCAGCTCTTTCTAGGTCTTGTAATGTCACACGCATACATTCATACTGCATGTAATAAATATATATTTCAAATCCAGATAGTTATAAAAATAAAATTTATATAACGGATGGCAGTTGTGAATAGGAACAAGAGGTTACTAAGTCAGATAATAAAACAAAGGAGTACAAATTTTTATATTTGACTGAATGCACGTTAAAAGCCGTTGTAGGTTCAATTCCATACAATTTGGCGAAATTATATCGAATTAATTTAAGAAATATTGTATTTAGAAAATAAGTGTATGCTTACTTTTTCTAAATTAATGAGTGATTCTAGTACTCGGCGGTTTTTGTATAATTTGAAATTACATATTTTTGGTTTAGTTTTATATTTATCCGGAATGTAAAGTTACAAAAATATTATCAAGTTATTAAACTTCTGATTTTGACTGTTAATTATTTTATACTAAAACTTCATATTAAAACTCAGTTTTCAAAATTGGTTTCATAAGAACGTAAAGGACACCTGAATACGTCGATATAATATTATAAGTAAATATAAAAAACAACTCATTGGAAATTGGGGTCAATAATATTATTATAAATCATCGTCCATTTAGCTGCGAGAAAGGAGTCTTAAATGTCGCTGATTGAGCTAGTTCGGGGTGATAGAAAATAACATTATTATAGTTACAACCATATATCTAATACTTACTATATTGCTAGCGGCTATGAGTGGGAAAACTTGCCGATGAAGTGAGACAGACAACCAACTCTTCAATGTATAATGGTGAGCTGTGTGCAAGCGCGGCGGCGTCGTCCCGGCCAATGGGGAAGTGGGGCAAGTTTTAAAATTCGCTTCTAAAGGCGGAGTTTCGAATTCTCACGCATGCGCACGAGACGCGTTATACTCTAAGTGAGACTATGTCGGCGCCGTAATGTTTTTCTGAAGTTTCCAGGCCCTACCAGCAATATATGTGTATTATATATATGGTTTACAACGTGACAAAAATATAAATGTCATTCAAGTCAAGTTTGACATTGACGTTTACTTTATAGATGCAGATAAGTTAGTGTAACTGCAATATATTTATATTGATATACCAAGGAGGATATATTACATTTTTGTCTTCCGCCAACGTAAGACAAAGAGCACTATTACAGTCTTGCTACCATGGGCGCCGTTAGTAAAACTTGTCAGGGAGGGGCAATCCTTTTTCGATATTGAGATAAGACAATTTAATCCACAGAGGGTCTAAAAAACAGAAACACTTGATGCGCACCTAAAAAATGCTATTAGGTTTCTAAAAAATATAAAAAACAAAATACTACAGAGTTTGGAAAAAAATACCTGTATTACCAACACGTTTTTGTGTATCTAAATTAAAAATAACAAAATCATTACGTTCTTTACTACAGCTTTACTTTATGGTTTGAGGCATCGAAGCGCACAAAAATAGTGAAGCGTTAGTAATAGAAATACACAATAATGCAAACATAAAATTAATTAACACATAAAATAATAGTTTGCAAAAAAAATACACATACCGTATAGATCGGATCGAAGTTCCAAATAAAAAACAATGTAAAACCAGAATACACAATAATCTAACAGTAGTAGCTCAACCAGAGAGCGAATAAGACTAACTTGAGATAAGTAATGCATTTATTTTAAATATTTGCTAAACATTCCGTGCAGGTGCACCGGGAATTTGGCGAGCCATTGAATTTATTACTTGAACGTGCCTAGACACAAGAAAACCCAATATCGGTCAGCCCTTATATAAAGGCGTCAAGAAACGGAAATTTAGTATTATTTTTGTATCGCGCTGAGTGACAAATTCATAGACGCCTCTCATCTCGATATTTTCGGTCATCGACTTATTTCTCCTTATTCAAAGAATCAGTTTCTGTAAAGTGAGCGGTCCCTTGGGGCGGACAAATGAATAAATCGTTTGCTGTTATTACGCGCACGATATAATATTAGTACACCATATGAAAATAATTTCTGTGCGGGCGAGTTCTGATAACTCGACGGTCAGCGCGTGGCGCGTAATGGTGAATTATATTATTTTTGGAAAAATCCAGGGAGGGGGCAAGCGCCCCTCCTTGCCCTTATGTAACGGCGCCCATGCTTGCTTGCTACTCTTCTTTTACTTACCCTGCCCATTTCTACTATCTTCTTCGCCAATCTATTCTGATTCATCCGTATTATGTGGCCATACCATTTCAGCTGCTTTCTTTCTATTTTTTGTTTCTTATTGTTTCTTGTTGCGTCATTTGTCTTATTTTCTTCATTTCGTTTTCTATCCATCTTTGTTTTCCCGCTATCCTTCTGAGAAATTTCATTTCTGCGACATTCATTTTCTCTTCTTGTTTTATCTTGTAATGAACCACGTTTCACTCGCGTATGTAATAACTAGTATTACTACTGTGTTGTACACTCTTATAATAGTTTTCTTGACTATTTCTCGTTTTCCGAAAAATTGTCCCTTATTTAACGCGTAATAGATTTTTACACTTTTATTTATCCTGTTGTTTATACCCCCATCTTCTCTTATCACACTTCCTATATATTCGTATGCAGCTACATTTTTCTAGTTTTTTTTTCTTTAATGTATATTTCTCGATTTTTCTTCTTTGTTCTTGTTGTTTTATGATCATTGTTTTACATTTCTTTATATTAATTTCCATTACTAGCGTTTTCCATTTCTTCGCTCCATATTTTCGTCAACTGCTTCATCTTTTTGTGGTTATCTGCTATTAGCACTATATCGTCTACATATAGTAGGCAATCAATTTTCATTGGTATTAGATTATTATACCCTACCACTTCCTGGCTTTGTTTGGTTTTTTTGTCCTTAATATTTTTTTAACAATCTGTCCCATAGTTTACTATGAAGAGTAGCTGGCTTAAACTATCCCCCTTGTTTTATTCCTACCTCCATCTTGAAAGTGTCTGATTCTTCTCCATTTAGTTTAACTATTCTATTTTACTGTTTTTATACAGACTTCTTATCACTCTTAACGAATATTTTCTTCTCCTTTTTATTTTTTTCTTTGTATTGTACTAGTTAAAAATGTGTATATTATCATGTGTTTTGTCTTCCTACTCTAAAAGCTGCCTGTTCTTCCAATCTGTTGTCAATATATTGTACTGGATCCAAGTTGCGGCTCCATAAATATGAAACTGACCCTTAAAAATGTGTTGTCTTTATTTACTTTTGAATAAGCTACTATTTCTGAATATTAATTTTCAACACATTGGGCTGTCATAAATTGGTTAAGGTTCTCGTTGCAGCGCCTTTAATATGCTATAATCTTCAAGTATAGTTATATTAAACTGCTTTTTAAATTAAAAATTTGCCCTTTTGTGTATAGAATGTAAAATAATTCTTATTCGAGATAGCTCCTGAAAATCAGGGGTGGATTCCTTTTATCTAGTTAACTGATTTCTAAAAAAATTGATGTTCTAATATTTTTTAATCTCATTCGTATAAGTCACAATAACTTATGTCAACCAAATGTCAAAACAGATTTTAAATTCAAATGACAAATTACCCGATTATTACAATGGTACACAACAATACTAAAATCAGTAAGTAATTCATTCATAAATAGGTCACCTCTTTATTGTCCTTTATTTTCTTTTATAGTTATAACTTTAATAAGAAGTGACCCACCTTTTCACTTGGTCCGCACAAATCTCCAACTGCCAAGCAAACCGCTCCTCTCTGCTGACTAATCAACTCTCTCCAGCACCTTCCTACAATGAATAGTGCAC